>CABHPP010135170.1:0-21577 GCA_902168425.1 Peromyscus attwateri | reverse complement strand
GCCGGGCGGGCCGGGCCCGTGGCAGTGGAGGGGGCGGGCGGCGGGCACGCAGCTGGCCAAGTCCCCGGAGCCGAGCCTCCTTCGGCGCGAGCCCGGCGATCCTTGCCGTGGATGCTCTGCCCGGAGTGCTCCGTGCCGCGCCAGGCTTGCCAGGGTCCGCGGCAAGACATGCCCGAGCCAGGCGCTGCACCGACCTCCACTTATCAGTAAGCAGCCAAAGGTAAGCGGAGCCCAGCATGCCCTCCTCCCGCGCCCCAGAGCTCGGTGTACTTGACCACAGGCAGATAGGCGCAGACCCTGGCTCGTGCGCACGCACTCGCCCCTAAACCGGCATAGACTGGGTCTGGGATGGGAGGACCCGGTGGCGGGCAGGGGCGGGGGTGGGGGGCGAGGTTACGCAACTGGATCTGGCAGGACCCTTTCGCCCAGGGGTATCTGGCAACTTTGGCGACAGCCTGGGAGGAGCGGGAATGTGATGTCTGTTCTAGACAAACGCCACAGCCTTGTGAGCACAGGGCATCCTTGGCCAGGCAGAACTGGGCAGGAGGGGGGTGAGGGGCTCTGGGGACGACCATCTCTCTGGAACGTTCGAGGTTTTGAAAGTATTATCCAAACTAAAGCGAACTGCCAAGTACAGTATAGCTGATTAACTTCAGGGAGATAGGGGGATAAGTATGAGCAGAGGGGCCCTGCCGCCTGCCGTTGAGCAGAGACTGAAGCAGGAGCGAAGGCAAAAATGCCCACGTGAAATGTTGGTCTCCTCTCTTGCTTACTGGTATTGGCACCTTCTCCCGGCTGCGGGCTGGGGTCTGCACCCGCTGAGCTTCTGCGTGTCTGGCATCCTATGTCTGACCTGCACACGCGTGGGAAACCAACCGATGCTGCAGAACCTAGGGACCTAGGGAGGGCCAGAGAGAGGAGGGAACACGGGCCAGCCCCGAGCAGGGGCAGAGACTAGAGCCCAAAGTCAAGAACAAGACTCTCTGCATCTTGCTTGTTCATGCTCAGGGTTCCAGGCTAGTGTCTCCACTGCTTGAAAGAAGAGCCTCTCCTTGTGACCTCGACATTCTACTACCCTGAAAATATGCCACAAGGAGATGGAGCCAGTGATAAAGGGATGCCAGGCGTGGGGGAGGAAAGGCGCCCCTGGAGTAAATAAGGAAGAAAATGGGTGCTTTTCACTCTCTGCAGACCAGGGCTCAGGTCCCCTCCCCTCTCTTGGTGCAGGTCTGGGGCTGGGGGACTGGCTGCCCTCTTGGGCTTATGAGCTAGAAGCAGTAGCAGAAGCAGTTTAATTTGACCTTGTCTGCATGGGCGCAGAAATTCTGCCGAAGCATCCCGAGGTGAAACTGGCAAGAGTGGGAAGGAACTTTGGGCAAGCCCTGCCTTGGCTAAGAACCTAGGAGATCGTTTCAGAGCACCAAGGCAAGGGCTAGCACAGGGTTGAGGTCAGCAGCTTGAAGGTTTTCTCTTGGAAAACGACTTGATAGGGGGTTACTTTTTCACAACCTGACCAGGGCGCACAGTCAAGGTTACAGGGCTAGGGACTTGATTAAAAATACCATTCAAATCATAAAGCCTAGATCACACCCCGCCCCCCACGAGTAGCTCATAAATAAAAAGGATACTGCCTTATGAAGCTCATGGTAAAGGCTGAACAGACAGTAATCATTTCACTCCGCAGAGGCGGAACATGCTGGCTTTTACTATTCATGGTGTGCTATTTCTTACATTCACATCCTGTTGAATGTTACTTTTCAAAGTTCATATTTATCTTTGCATTTTTTTTGCAACAAGATTAGCAAACGTGCACAAAACAGCTCAAAGGAAAAAAATGGAAGTCCTGACATCTGCATACCTCACCAGATATTAATAATTTACTGTCGGTGTTTACTACTTCCATGAGAGGGTACCGCTCTTCAGAATGGGTTTATCAGAGTTGAATTTGGTAGGGAGGGAGCCTAGCAGAGCTGTCATATCACATGATTTGGTATAAATTATGTGAGCTACAGAGAGTTTGACTTTCTTCATTAAATCCATCTTCTCCTTTAAAAGGTAGAGTGAATCAATTTATTTTTTAAAATCTGATGCAAAGGCTCCTCTTTAAAGATAGGATGTCCTTGAAAAGCAAAGAATGTCTTAAAATGACAACAGTTGCCATGACTTTCTGTTTTATTATCATGATTAAGACACTGGGGTTTTGATATAAATCAGATCCATTATCCCATCGAGAAACATAACTAGTGGTTAAGAAGCAGGATAATAAGGCAAGCACTAGAAAACTCCATATGAGCCTTCAGGGAGGCGCTATGAAAATCCAGTCACCCTATTACCTCAGTTTACCACAGAGCTCCTCTGCTGTCACTGTTATTTTGCACCATGAAAGAAAAGACAATTTTTGACTTCTGTTTTCCCTTTGTAGATAAAAATTTTAGGAGCTACATAAATAAATGAAAGACACCCCCCCACCCCGTCTCCAAGGAAGACCCCTGCACAGTAGAGTTCACAGAAAAAAAGAGGAGGCTGAGACATACCAGGCTATCCCAGTAAGAGGCCAGGTACTTATCCACATCACTAGATATCTGTATCCTCTCTTTTGCTCCATTGCATGGCCATCTAACTGAGAGAGACAGCCCCCCTAACTCCCTTGTAGAAGCAGATTACTTATGTTGGGGCCAGGCTGCTTCTCCGACAATAATGTTCAAAAATGACTGGAGGCATAGCACAGCACCATGCAGCAGTTCTGAGGACAGGCGTTGCCGTAGAAGGGCAGTAAGTGGGGTCACCAAAGGCTTTAATTCTAACACTCTAGACCAACCCACCAGACACCTAAGCAAGTGCATGCCAGGGATACTGTTAACAGATCATCTGGGGCACCACACCGATTATACAAAATGGTAGTGGCTCTCATTCTCCTGGGAATGAAAGGCCATAAGGACTTCCCGACGCAAGAAGGACTGCTTTTCATAGAACCTTCGTAAATGTGACAGCCACGTTCATCACCCTACCCTTTGTAATTCCAGAGACCGGCATTCTCCAACCCCAAATTAGCTGACATAATTTATGATGTGGAACCTTCATGTTTGATTTTAATATTTCATAACATTATGGAGTGGCTTCAATATTTTAAAGCGAAATTTAATATTGATTGATACGACATGACAACACACATATCTCCAAGATGTTCAGAGAAGCCTTTACCCAAACTTAAATTAAGCTATCTTTATGTAAATACAGTAAAACATCATGACCTTTAATCAGTTGACTTAAAAAAAGTGTTTATCTTATACATTGAGGATGGAATACAAATTTGTACAAGTTACAGTGGCCCTGGCAAATCCAGATAAACAAGTATTTGGATGACATTGCATACTAAGCAGTACGGCATTCAAGGTTTAGGTTTGAACTTCTCAACCATGTCTGAGGATGTAACCGTTTCATCCCCTGAAGGCATAGAAGGCATGGAGGCGTCTCCAGGCAACCAATATCCTGGTCTCAGATTAAGAAATACCGGAACTTCAGAGACATCTCCTGGTTGCTCAGTCACCTGGGTCCTAAGTCATCAGGATAGTCAGCTTGAACTGGAGACTCAGTTCAAGCTGGGCATGAGAGAAACATGAACTTGAATATGGAGAAAGTAGAAATGGGGGACAAGAAAGAGTTGCATTTCTAAATTACTCTATAAACCTTTTGGATAGTATACCACTTCATGGGGATTTGGGAAGAGTTCTCTCCGAAGTAATCATTTGGATATTGCTTTTGTAGAGTATGGAGCTGATGATTTCCAGTACTGCATATTCATAGACGTGTCCAGTGGCTGCATCATGCTGGGATTAGGAAGGCCGAGAAAGAAAAGGCTGGAGACAGGCTCACCCGTGCAGAGGGAACAGTCACAGAAGTTCTGCTGTTTTCACAAAGGAAGTGAAGAAGCAATAAAAACAAACAGTAGTGATCCTACCAGCATGTCAAAATGGTCCTTCAGGTTTGCACTGGAGTTACTATGGAAAATTCCAGTTCAGCCTTTGATAATCTAGCCTAGGGCATAAAATGAAAGCAGTAAACTATGGACCAGGATGGGTGGGAGAGAAAGCTGCAGAATGCCGAAGGCGTAATAAGCAGCTTTGCAAATGAAAGTTGATTTCTCTCCACTTCAGTGACCCGGAGAAGCAACAGGGCAGGCTGATGCTGGGGCCCTTCTGTCAGCTGCTGTGAAGAGGAAAGTCTCTGAGGAACAGCAGACCCATTGCTAACTTTGTGTTTCTAGTCTGTTCCATCAAGTGACACGGGTCCCTACACATTGTTCCTGGGAGGTATCCTAAACTGGGCAACGGTCGCATTGTAAAATCTCCTCCACGTGTTTTCAGTGATTAGGTTCTGGACAGCCCATAGCATCCGCATCTTGCCTCATGAGATCTGGGGCTTTTTCTAGTGCTTTTAGCAGTCACGGAAATTTACTGGTACAGTAAAGACCAGACTCTTAGAAGAGGGTGGACCTGGGCAAGGTAGACAGAGAAGCAGGTGGCCGTGAGGACCTAGGCAATGAGGAAGAGATTCCAAGACTGGAAGACAGGCCTTCAAGGAATTTGACTCCAGCAGGAAGAGAAGAGGTGACTAGGGATGTGGCAAATATGCAAACACATCTAGACTCACAAGAGAGACTCAGGATGGAAGGTTCAGGCGTGAGTGACTCCATGGCTGACATGAAGTGTCAGGTGGAGAAAGGATCCTGGGCCCAGCACACAGAGACTTAGGCAAAGTGGGTGCTGCAGTGATAGGAAGAGACTCGCAGGGGACGGAGGATGAGGAGTGACATTTGGCAAAGGTTTGAGTCGTAGCATCACAGGGTGACCAGACACAGTTTGAAGCCACTTTGAGAAGGAAGCGGAAGGGCAAGGCGGGTGTCACAGGGTGCTTTCAACAAGAATGTGTGTTATGAGAAGACGAAGTGTTGCTATCCAGACAGAAAGCAGAGAAAAGGAACCAGAGCCCAGCTGAGAAGGTGCTGGGAGTGAGAACTGACTAGTGCCGAAGGTGACTGGTAGCACTGGGGCTGGATAGAGAGGGGCGAGCTAGGACAGACATCTTCAACAGTGGAATCCTGTAACATGGCAGCCGGTAGAGGAAGGATTAAAGGTCTACCCAGGGGGTGAGTGATTCTAATGAAAGCCTGAGGCTGGGAGCCAGCTGGGAAAAGATGTGGTGATTCCCTGGAATTTGAGTCTGAGTTTTCAACTGGCAATATTACTTGAAAAGTGGAGGGTTGGTTTTATTTGTTTGTTTAAAATCATTTCTTCTAACCTCAAGCATCGAGAATGCTTTCAAAGAGGGGAGAGTGGACGGATGGGTCCTGGAGACTCACAACTCAGAGATCCTAAAGGAAGAAACACTGTACTATCTAGTAACAGGTGCTCAATGAATATTTAATGAGACTATTAACAGTAAACCTAGTCAGTCATTTCACTGGAAATACAGGGAATCCTGGCTGGATGCAACTCTTCCTGTCTTTTTTTTTTTTTTTTTTAAAAGTACAAAACTTCACAATGGAAGGTGATAAAAGGAGAGCGTGCTTGCAGATGGACAGTTGGTCCTTACATCTAACCACACTGTTTAGAAAAGAAACGGAGCCAATGGGCTGGATTTCCTCTGCCCAGCTCACACTCAGGATCCTCTCTGTTAAAAATCCACTTGGGTAGGGATTGAGTTTTTAAAGGAAGAATGCCTTTGAACTGACTAACCTTGAGAAACAAACAAGAGGAAGACAGAGGCTAGTTCCCTGCTTTCATGTAGATGAAAGCTCTCACAGCCAAGAGCTGACATTCCAAGTCCAAGGGAATTTGTGCTGGAGTTCTCCCAGCTTGGAGAGTTCACCGGGCCAGGCTAAGACACCCAGAGTCTGTCTTTGGACCATTAACCTCACATCTCAGTTTGACACTGTGACACCAACTTCCTTTTCCTCTTCGCCAGACCCATCTATGTATTACTACTGTTTTAAAAGTCTGTACAAGAGTGGTACACGTAGATCCCTCCCTCCCCTGTCTTCCCCTTGACACCACCAACACAAAGGGTTACATTCCACTGATGATGAACTGACTCCCACAGCTGGAACCCTGTGTCCGGGATTTAGTGCCCCCAAGAGTTCCTGGTACGCTGCAGGTGGAAGCATGGGGAGGTGGCTTCTTACTTTGAAGTTCTAGCTTCTGTTTCACTTCTCAGGGCCATTTAAGAGTGCAGTGTTACGACTTCTCCCAGTCAGTTGTTGTGTGTGCCTGTTTGAATAGTGGTTGTTAGTTCTATGGCCTCACTAAATTTGTGCCTTCATTCAATTTAATTTTGTCTTGGTATTTGTATTTCTCTTTGTATGTATTATATTAACTCTCCTTTGAGTACATCTCTGTTTACTGTGTCTATCAGGTTCACTGATGTGGCAAATTTACCCGAGTTATGCAGAGTGATGGCATCACTGAATCTGGGCAAATATGACGCCGTCTTACTCAGCAGGGATGACGCCCCATGACCCTCTATGGGATGTGATCAAGTGCTAGCACCGACACACACATTAATAATAAATAAAAAATTTTAAATTAAAAAAAAGTGAAGTAGAAGATATCAAGGAGTTGGGGAAGAAAATGACAAAAGGCACAAGCCGGTGGTTTAACTTCATCAATGCGCTATCAGAATGACCTGAGGAAGCCAGGGATGGGGGTGCATCTCTTTAATCCCAGCGCTGAGGGTTCTGAGGCAGGTGGATCTCTATGCATTCAAAACCAGCCGAGTCAATCAAAGCAAGCTCCAGAATGGCCAAAGCTACATAGTAAGATCCTGTCTCAAAAACAAAACAAAAACATATATATATATATATATGTATGTATGTATATATATACATACATACATATATATATATATATATAAAATAGTCTGAGGAGTTTAAAAATATATAATGCGTCCCAGTCTCTACCCTCCAGGGTAGGGATGAGGACTAAATATATAGTCTCTTTCTTCTTTTATAATACCCAGCTTCTAACCCAACGTGTGCCATTGCAGAGAGCAAGTCCAGGGATCAGCCCTTAGGAAAAAGGCATGCTCTTTTCCTTCTGTGGGAGGACAGACACCCTCAGGCTTTGTTCCCCTACCAAGCCAGACTGCTCATTTTAAACACACACGCACACGCACACACATGACAAGGGTCCACCTCATCATCACTCAGGTCCTCCTCCAAGAAAAGCTTCAAAAAGAGCAACATGGAGCAGGGCCACTGAAGGACTGCGTGAGATCTGCATTTCCCTTGGATTCTGAAGTCTGCATGGAGTCCTCACACTGTCAAACCATCAGTACCGCTCACTGCCTGCCTTGTGCTCAGGGACTACCCAGTCCTATTCTGTTGTTCTCTCTTCTTGCCATGCTCTTTATAAAATACCACGGCACCTGCACCATGGAGGGCTGTAGATGGAGGCAAACACGGGGATATCAGCTTGGCCTCCCCGCTAGACTGACACTTGAGCTTTCTGTGTGTGGAGAATGCTATACCCAGTTGCCTGCCCTCGCCTTGGTTCTGCCCCAGAATTATGTGTCAAGTTCCATTCTGGGTTGATGCAACTCTAACCAAACTGCCAAAAACCTGACAGTGAGGCTGAAGGCCACTCAAGCTCTCTGCACCTCCTTTAAGTACAGAGCAAACAAAACACTATAGTTCAACTGCTCCGTCATTACCGGGTCCCCCTTCTTCTGTCAGGATGTGCCTGTCTCTGTCCACCAATGTGTCTTTCCACTCCTTGCTCTTTGTCATTCTATGTATGTTTTTCTGGCCTGCCATCCACACATTCATCTTCGTAGATAATTAATGGTAGAGAGTAATTACATTCCTAAGGACTGATGGTACTTAGTGAGTAAAAATTTACATCCACAGGTCACATACAAGGTGTGGAAAATGAATGTGATTCCATCCAGACTTTGATGTGCCTCTGGGATACCAAAGTCCACTGTTGTGCTTTGGACCCTACAATGTTGTTTGCCACTCAGAGGTCAAGGGTGCCTCCTCTATAGCCAGTTAGAATGCTGGGATTATGAAAGATGTTATGCTCTGAAATTTGTATATGACTCCAAGCCATTGAGATGTATGAATTAAATTCTTAATTTATTTGGCAACTACATCATATTCCTAAGATGGCAGTTGGAAATCATCAGAACAAATCTATTGTAAGTCAAAATGGCTGCAAGGAATATGTCATCAAGTCCCTGCTATTCTTCATAATTAAATGCAAAACTTGCCCCATTCATAGACCATCTCCTTATTCTTGTGAGTATGCATGCCATCACTTTCTCTTGCAGCAGCAGGAAAAAAAAAATGTTGCATAACTCCAGGTAGTGGTTTCTTCAAACTTAATGAAAACTTGTCCTTTCTCTTATTCCTACCCAGGGTTTATTACACAGTCAAGATCTCCAGGGAAAGTAGACAGAATCCTTGGAAATCACTAATGCTGCATACTCATCCAAAGGCTCTTTGACCAGATCATGGGAAGGGCTTCTTCTGCTCCAAGGATGACGTATATTTATAGTCTCAAATCAGTCAGCAAATATTGAAGGATGGCTGGGCACAGGGCAGGGAAGTTGCTTAGTAGGGCTTGTCCAAACACTTAGGTTTAGGAGAAAGCACAGTTGGCTGCCTCCTGCTTGCTTTCAAGTGCAACTGCCCACATTCCCAAGATCACTCTCAGCAACTTGTCCCTAGTTCCTCCAGGGGAGGGTCCATTGAGCATGTCGCTCCCTGCTGGATGACACATTGCTGAGGATGTCATCTCATTTTTTTTACATGTGCCCAGCACCCAGTAGGTACCTAGTTTTACCTTGGACATACAGTTGCCTGAAATAGCCCGAAGAAGCAAGACAAAGTCTATGACATCTAAAAGCAGTGAGCCTCGAGTGGAAAATGAGGCTCAGCCCTGGAAAGTGAGCCAAGGGAAGGGAAGATGCACAGCGGGAATGACCACAGTGTGTTCTAGAGATGGTGTGGGGATGTTAGAACTCCATTGTTGTGGATTCTTGAGTTGTGATGAAAAGGAAGAGCCTAGACTAGGGTAGGAAAGAGTAAAGAAACGTTTAAAGACAACAAGGATTTCTACTCAACTGGGCTCTGCTGAGAGGAGAGGCCCATTCACTTATGTCTCCACAGACAGGCATGGGGAGTAAGAATGGCAGGCAGACCCCAGGAGAGGTACAAAGATGAAGATGAGGAAGGGGAAGGGATGGAAGGGATGTCAACAGAGAAACAACAGCAAAGAAACGTAAAAGTTAGTGGGGGATGCTTTGGGGCTATGCAGGATTGAACTGAAGAGATCAAACTTAGCAGCAAAATTTGCTGGAAGATGGTAGAGCAATCGCGGGGGGGGGTGGGGGGGTGCAAGCCAGGTCCAGAGGCTGCCTCTAAGACCTTTGTCCAAGTGCAGCTTGGTCACAGTGGCAGCTGTGTTTCTAGGCTGAAGATGGACCACACTAACCACCTCTTCAGAAGCACCACAGGGCCCGTTCCATGCCATAGGGACATTGCTGAGGTCCATGCACCTGGGAGACATACCTTCAAAGTGAAGACAGAACATGTGAGGGATGCCTGCATTCTCATGCTCTAAAGCAGCAGCTAATTTTTGATATGAATAAAAAGGATGACAGTTCATTGTTGCTGCTGGTCAAGAAAGAAAATAATCAACTGACCTCTATGGAAAAGAAGAGAAAAATACCAGAATTTATGACAGATGAGATTTTAATGAAAAAATTATGACAACTACTGGGGTGGCCCAGTCTAAAAAGTGTACAACATGCAGGCAATTTTTTATTCTCTCTCTATTGCCCACTACTAGCCATAACCTCTTCCTTTTCTTTCTTTCAGTTTTGTTTTGTTTTTTTGTTTGTTTGTTTGTTTTTGTTTTTTTTCAAGATAAGGTTTCTCTGTATAACCCAGGCTGTCCTGGAATTTGATCTTTAGACCAGGCTGGCCTCAAACTGCCAGCCTCTGATTCCCTAGTGCTAGGATTAAAGGCGTGTGCCACCATGCCCAACTTGTACTTACTTTTTTAGCACTGAAACTTGGCCCTTTTGCAGACCTGCAATAAATAACTGTCAGTCATTCTGATCAGAGTATTTCTTCAGTTTCCATATCCCAAGCAATTAACTATGCACACACTCTGACTAACTTAAGCCTCTCCCTCCCCCTGTGTGTGTGTGTGTGTGTGTGTGTGTGTGTGTGTGTGTGTGTGTTTTTCTGGGATCAGTTATACATACAAGTATAGGCAATCATGTAAATGTGTGCATGTGCATGTCAAGTCAAAGGTCATCCTCAGGAGCCATCCACGTTGTTTTTGAGATGTGGTCTCTTGTCTATCCGGAGGGGCAGCCCCAGTGATCTGCCTGTCTACAGTTCCCCAGTGCCGGCATTAGAAACCCACACATCACTCCTGGCTCTTTTTACATTTGTCGTAAGATCAAACTCAGGCCCTTGAAAGCATTTTACCAACTAAGCCATCTCACCAGCACTTAAGTCTTGTTTAAACTGACAAAACACTCTTCATGGCAGTGAGCAATTTCTGAGGTCACCCTGATGGTCAGCCCTCAGATTCAGTGGAAAGAAGAAGAAAACAGCTCCCCTGTTCTAGACTGTGAGTTACTCCAAATTAAAACACCCTCTAACATCTGTAGCCCACGTGTCCAAAGGCCTTCAGAATTCAAAGCAGGGTATCTTTCCACATTAGACCTTGGTCAAGGAAAAGTATGAGTGTTGGCCGGGTCACAGACACTACAGCTCTGTGCAGCCAGGGAACCGTCCACATGCATTCCCGGGACAGGCCATTTTCTCTACATTCAGCAATCAGCTTATAAATAGAAGCCGATTAAAGGAAGCACTCATGGCTTTTTCTTCTTGGCTTAGCTGCTTCTGCTATGAACCCAGACCTATTCAACATTCTGGCCAAACCAAGGAGAATACAGGGGTTGGGATCCTTTTGAGGCTAAGAGATAGAGACTTGCATGGCCTTGCCAGAAAGACAGATTGTATCTTCAATTCTAAATGACTTCTGTTGTGCATGGTGGTTACTTCTATATCGAAATCGTGCCCTGGACGTCCCAGCATAGTGTCCTGAGATGGAAGTGAAATGTAGCAGGAAAGGTTCTGCTCACATAAGGCAGTGTGGGGGGAAAGGAAGGAAAAGTCAGTATTCAAGTTTGAGGTTCCAGTGAATCAAGAGTTAACAAGTGCTGTGTACTGGGGCCGGAGAGATGGTTTGCTGGGTAAACTGTCTGCAGCACAAGCATGGAGGATCTGAGTTTTGATCCCCAGCACTCATGTTTTTGGTTTGTTTTGGTTTTGTTTTAAGATGCCAGGTGGAGTAGTGCGTGTCTGTAAATCCAGCCCTCTGTTGGGAGAGACAGGCAGATCTGGGTCTTGCTGGCCAGCCAGTCCAGGCTCAGTAAGAGACCCTGTCTGGGAAAAAGTAAGGTAGAAGAAAAACTTAAAGAAAACATCCTAACGTCAACTTTCTGCTTCCACACAGGCCCACAGGGACACACAGACCTAGGGAAGGACACACACACACACCTTCAAAAAACTTTGGATTTAACATAATTAAGGCAAAAGACTCTCCAAGTCTAGCCCAGTACACATGATGCACCTAGTTTTATGGAAAGAAGAATCCAATGAGACCTAAGAAAGGGAGGCCACACTTTAGTGTTTCTTGAACTATGAAAAGCTCCAACCTCTGATGAGCTTCACATGACAATCTGATGAGCTCCTCGTTATCTCGAACCTCCAGGGAAAGTAGAGTGTCTGCTACAGCAGGGAAATGAATCCATGAGCCACATCCAGAACCACTGCCCAACACATTGCCTTCTCGGGACTGGGATGCCCATGGGGGATGTGCAAGGACAGGAAAATGGGTTCCTTTTCCAAAGCTGACTGAACCTGGGGTTGCATAGCTGGAACCTGGTCTACGTAACTCTAGGCCACTAATGATTGTCAAGTTACCTGTTGCTAATGAGATGGGGGGGCCTGTGTTTGTTTTTTGTTTTTTTTTTGATGGACATAACACCCCGTTTGGAGGAAGCAGGGTTCCCAGCTGATTTTTCACAAACATCATAAAATTCTGCTAATTCCTTTCTGCTAGCTTAGATTCCATTTGGATAGTGGGTAACAAAGGTTACTGTCTTTTTTAGTGAAGACGAAAGTCTGCTTCCTTGAAGAGGGCCATTTTCTAGTTCTTCTAGAGGTTCTCAACTTTTCTAAAGCTGTGACCCTTTAATACAGTTCCTCATGTTGTAGTGACCCCCAGCCATAAAATTATTTTCATTGCTACTCCATAAGTGTAATTTTTCTACTGTTATGAATCATAATGTAAATATCTGTGTTTTCTGATGGTCTCGGGTGACCTCTGTGAAAGGGTTGTTCTACTCCCAAGGGGGTCAAAACTCATAGGTTGAGAACCACTGTTCTGAAGCCTCCACATCCAACCCAAAGTGTCTCCTCCTGGATGAAGTACACAAATCATGCCTTTCTGCCCTCTCATTGTGAGCAGGACAGTGTGCGTCCATGACAGCAGTGGTTTGTAGGGTTGGGGTGACTTTTCCAAGGCTCTCTCTTGATGAGATATGTGTTTTAATAGCACAGATAAGAGCAAACCAGAGCCCCAGTTCAGATGGTATTTCTTCTGCCTCACAGTCTACATTTTACCTCAAAAAGTATCCCTATTCCCAGTTTCAGACTAGAGAGCCATGGGTTCATAACGGTCCAGGTTACCCTTCAATATTCCATCCTGTAAGAGAGGTGGGGGCTGTAGTTCAATAGGTAGATGGCTTGCCTTATATGCCCAACACACTGGATTCAATTCCCAGCATCAAGTAAATGAGCCATAAAGGCATATACCTATAATTCCAATACCAGAGGTGGAGAATCAAGGTCATCCTGGAATACATATAGCAAGTTCAATGTCAGCCTAGGGAGTGAGAAAGGAGGGAAAAGGAGAGGGAGGGAGAGGGAGGGGAGAGGGAGGGGAGAGAGAGGGGGAGAGAGAGAGAGAGAGAGAGAGAGAGAGAGAGAGAGAGAGAGAGAGAAGCAGGCTGTGTCTTCCCTGATGTCCTCCTACAAGCCAGGTTGCTGTCCCTGGAGCAGCTCCTTCACTTACTGTCCACCCTAGAAAGACATCTGAATGGATTATGAGCCATCCCTCTCCAGTCAGATCTGTGGCCTCTGAAGACGGAACGAATGTCTGGGAAAAGGGCATCTCCATGTGTTAAATTAACCTAGACCGTGGAGCTGAGACCCAGTCCAGCATCTATGCAGCTATCTCTGCCTCAAGGCAAGAGGGCTTCAGGGCTGTAAACCAGGTTTCTGTATTAAAGCTTTCCCTGTACACTGGAGTCTCGGAGCGAGAGCGAGCCTGCCTCCCATCCCCACTGGAAAGCTCCATGATAAAGAACAGCTTCTCCACTTGCCCCTTCTCCCCACTCTGAGGAGCCTAATGCACAGGCGTTCCCTCAGCATATGGAATAAAATGTTGACCCAATTAATCTTGAACAGCAGCCAGCATCTCTGGCTCCAAGGTGCCTCGACTGTGGGAGAGCCATTGGGAAGCTAGCAATTTCATGCAGTCCCTCTCCACGTTCATGGGATGGCTTGCTGGCTCTTAGGCTACATACAGTGATGGGAACACCCCAAGGCAGGTAGTTTCTCTACAGTCCCACCTGTCAGAGGACCAATCAAGGCACACATACCATCTTACAGCGACACACAGGAATCCTGGGAAGTATGAGACATTTTGCAATGGCGGAATAGAAGCAAGAGTTTTCACTGTCAGCTGATGAAACCCCAGACTTCTGGAGATGCTAAGCACAGAGCACAAGGCAAGTCGATTTGATTGTAAATTCAAACCAGTGGCAATTTTCTTCTTCATAGTAAGTTCTCTGCAATACTGGCACAGTATGCTAAATCTCCCAACCCATGTATTCACACAAGTTCTTATGTAGTAGGTATACACATAGACATACAGCACGGACACACACTGTCACAACTTTAAAATTCAGCACTTTCTCAACAGAATCAAAGAAGGCCTTTGGGGACTGCTGGTACACCAACTTGATCCTTTCTGGGACTTCGAGATTGTTCACACAAAGGCCTGCAGAAGGGATCCTTTGCTGCATGAGTTTTAACTGGAAAAGTAAGGTGACCGCCTTGTGACAAAAAAACCTGGATAAGACACTCTCCCTAAAGGCAATGTTTTAATAAGCAGAGACCATGTTGGTTTCTTTCTTTTTCTCTAGCCAAACTTGGTAGGCCATTTTCTTTCACTTAACATTAGCTCATGTTTTGTGGAGATACCAAACCTTCTTTGTAATTGTTATTTTAATGGTCACAGCAAGTGAGTATATACCATCATTGACTTGACTGTTCACCTATTGTTAGACTGTTAGCAGCTTCCATTTCTCATGCCTTCAAGTTGAACTGAGCATGTTTTTATCTGTGTTATTAATTTAAAACAGAACAGAGATGACACGGTCTCACTAATCTAAAACTACAGGGTTTATATATTTACAGCTCACATTTGATTATGAAATTTAATTCGAGAGTAATTAAGACATTTATATTCTACACAGCTCAACAGCATCTAGATCTCCCTGAGCCAGGCAGGCCCAACCATGACTTGCCACTTTCCAAAGCATTTCCCCATGAAATCTAATACAAGTTATGGACTCTCACTGCTCTACAGATAAGAGATTTGCCCAAAGGACTGGCACCTCTAGCTCTATGGACTGACCTACCCAAGGAAGCCATGCTAGAAAGGCCATTCAAGTCTCACAGTCACCTCAAACTCCAAGGCACCCCTTCGTTTGTGCACCAACAACAGACATGTTCCAGGACCACTGGAGGTCTCCCATAACCCACACCTGATACATAATATGAGAAGGTCAGGAGACGGACTCATTCACTTTTCAGATGTCTAATGCTTTATTATTGTTATTATTATTATTATTACTATTAAAGAAAGGGCCTTACTAAGTATCACTGGCTAGCCCAGAACCTGTTGTGTAGACCAAGCTAGTTTCAAACTTGCAATGATCCTCCTGTCCTAGGCTCCTGTGTGTTTGATGATGATGATGATGATGATGATGATGATGATGATGATGAAAGAAGGGGCCTTAGTAAGTATCACTGGCTAGCCCAGAACCTGTTGTGTAGACCAGGCTGATTTCAAGCTTGCAATGATCCCCTTGTCCCTGGCTCCGTTTGTTGGTACTGCAGGTACATGCTACCATGCCTGACTTAGCTGATGCTTTTTGAGGTCGACCGGGGGTCATGCCAAGTAACAGATTTCTTTGCTGAGGACAGTTCTTTAGTGAATGTTATTCAAAGAGACTTATGGTGCAGGCTACCAGCTGTGCCCTCCAAAGTCTCAACATAAAGTATGAGGATAGCAATGGAGGCTTCCCAGCAGGCAAGGGGATCCCGAGGTTCAAATGAGAAGATGGGAGTGAAATGCACAGACATAGGCTGGCATTTGTTAGCACACAGGAGTGCATGCATAGGGTCTAGAGAGATGGATCGGCACTCATACTGCTCTTGCAGAGGACCCAAGTTCAGTTCCCAGCACCCATGACAGGCAGCTCATAAGAGCCCATAATTCCTGCTCCAGTAGCTTCCAACGCCTCTAGCCTTTTGGAGCATCTCTACTCATACACATAATAAAAAAGACAATAAAAATCAATCTTCAAACCTGCCTGCAGGCACAAGGCCCTAGGGTCAACTCTCAGTACAGGCCCCCAAAAGCAAAGAACTTACTTATTATTTATCTTTATTTTCACTAATAAGGGAATAGTGTTTTACACACTTAGCAACTCTGTAAAACACGAAAAGCTGAGAGTTCTCTTTTTTACTATTTTCCTTTTACCACCAGCAATTAATTCCTCTGATTTGTTTTATGAGTTTGATGGTCTGGTCTAACACTCAGCAAACCAGCGGAGTGATGTAAGAAAATTATTTCAGTGCAGTTCCTGGCAAATCCTGATGATGAATAGTGAGGCAGGACAAACTTACTCAGACACACATTTTTCAGGACTGGCAGGGAAAAGGCTGAAAAATTACTGGTAAATTGCTTTTTGTAAAAATGCTCTCTCTTTCAAATTTCCCCTAGTATGAAGGTCTCCTTCAGAATGATGGCACAATACATTCTGACACACCTACATGGCAAGAGAGCCAAAGAACACTCACAGATAAGAATGGGGGTTAGGATTTAATTTTCTCATTATGTCCCCAGTTTCCAGTACTCTTCCCCCACACCAACTTCTGAGTATATGTCTTTTACTTGTTGGGATAAGTGTCCCTGAAAGGTAGCTATTATCTGTGCTGGCAGGCTCACCCTGCCCCACCCCCCGGGCATAATCCCTTCCTCCACTGTATGAGCCTTGATAGTAATGTATTACATCTCCGGTCCATTCTACTCTGATTCCCTACTCTCTAAAACTGTCCCAGAGGTTGAGTTTCAGATTACAGACATCTGCTGATAGCTCTAGCACCTACTTGAAAGCCTTGATTCTGAGGACAAAACTCAGGACAATAGAAGCCTTGGGCATTCATGGTTGGAAAGGCTAATGCAGGGTTGTCATGGTGGTGATGCTCACTTGGCAACATTGCTGGTTGTCACACTGGGACAACCTTTCTGTTTGGGAGAAGCCAGGGATGCTGCTTGCTGACTGCTGCTGCTGCTGAGCATTCTGCACTGTGCTGAGCCCTTCCAGCATCAGCGGGCCATCTGCCTAACCTACCAGGAGAGCAGCAGCTGAGTAACCCTGGTCTAAATTGAACGAAAGGCTGCAGAGATGATTTTAGGGTATCCTCACACCTAACTATCCAGTAGTGTTCAGCATTATTATGAAGAATTGGGAATTGGATTTGCCTCTGAGTCTTTCATGCTGTAAACACCTATGTGTGTGTGGGGGGTGGGGGGGGGAGCTTGCAAGGTAGCAAAGGCCATGTAGCAGAAGTATAACCCAGCAGAGAAGGCATAGGTCATGTGATACCGCTAAGTCAAGGGCTTGGAGTTCCTCTCTTCCTCTCCTTCAGCAAGCCACTATGCCTACTGGCCTACAGTGCTGACTAAGGATTAAGGACAGAAGAAGCATTGGACCTGTGCGTTGGACATCTGGGTCTGTTGGACAGTGTGAGCCCGGGGTTTGGAGGGTCATGGCCTACCTGTGCTTTTCACCTGCTGTGTGAGTTTGAACACGTGGCATACCATACCTCCGTGATATGGAAATGTTGACACCAAATGTAAGGAAAATAAACATCTACCCCCCACTCCCTGACCCCATAAGTAGTGGCCACTCTGTAAATATCTCCATTGCCATGGTGTTACCTAAGAATGTCTCCTCCAGGTCTGTGGGCTAGGGTCTTAACCTATAGTGCCACCATGGTCACCATGACTACCCCTGCAAATCCTCTGCCTCAGGACAGAGCTTGAGTTCTGTTGACAGTGGGCTGGATAATGTGGCTTTTACTGACCTTGGCTCATCTCTGACTTTGCATCCGTGAACACTTGGGTTCTGACGCCAGGGCCTCCTGTGTACTCATATCCAACCAGCCGACCACTTTACTCTCAAATGCCAGGAATCCAGTGAAAGCTAGTTCACAAACAGCATGCTTATCTATCTTCTGTTTGCTTTTATTTTGCCAAACCCAGGATTGAACCCAGGTCCTCATACATACTATGAGCATGCTTTACCACTGAGCTTTATCTCAGACCTGTTTTTACTTTATTTGGAGACAAGTGTTCATTAATCTGCCCTGCCTGGCCCTGAACTCACTCTGTAGCCCGAGCGGGCCTTATACTTGTGATCCTCCTGCCTCAGCTTTCCAAGTAGCTGGAATCAGAAAGTTGCACCACAGGCCCAGCCTCACTGTATCTTGCTTCAAGTGCAGCCCCCAAGAAAAGTTCCTCGGTGTGCAATAAGCAGCTGCGAATCTGCTTATCTAATAAAGGGAAGGCACTTACCCTCCTGGTATTCCCCGGAGAATCATTGGCCACCTGCATCTCTTTAGCTGCATTTAATAGCTCAGCCCAAGATGAATCTGCATGATTAACAGAAAGGCTCCTGATTTTATTTTCTTTCAGCATTTAAATGCTAGAACAACTACCATTGTTGTCTTTTTTTTTTTTCGGGGGGGGGGGGGGGGGGTGTGATCAAAACATAAAATTTGATTCGAGAATGAATAATTTATTTTTTTAAGTAATTCCCAAATACCATTCTCCATGGAATCACAGAACAGAGATGGTATTGCTGCTTTTGTAGACTCAGGGAAACCCATGTTGTGTTCATGACTGATGTTTCTAGAAGCCATACTCCCCAGCGTGACTTGTCCCCAGAGATACTGCTGTGGAGGAGTGAGTATGGCTGGCCCCCCACAGAGTCCATGTTGACTGACCCTGGGTCCTGCCTGAAAGGCTGTCTGTCCCTCTAGCTGTGTCTATCTGCTCAGGATCTAGAATCTTCGGGAAGTCTTTAATAACTGTTGGATTCCAATAATAGATTAATCACGTCATCCTCAAAAAAAAAAAAAAGTAGTAAAAATCCTAAACTAAATAAGTTGCATTTGGTAAACCATCTGCCTACAGAGTGGAGACACACATGTGAAAAGATAATTCGGAAAGCTTACAAAGCAGCGACATTGGGCTGCTTGATGAATATAGTGAAACAGGTTTGCCTAATGGGGAAACAAGCTTTACTATCAAACGAAAAACGAGTGTATCCCACATGGAAAAGTAAGCAGGCTTTAATATCAAGAAGCAGTTCATGCTGTGCCTGCCAGCAACTCCCCGCCTGTCTGATTTTCCTTAACATAAAGGCCGACCTCACCTGTTTAAAAATAATTAGGAAGCTGGCAGCTGTAATTTGGCTGTAAGTCCATTCGGCTGCATTGGCGTGTGTGCTTCTGACCCACTGACGCTTCTGTTGCTGTCTCTGCATGCAGGCACCATGGTCAGCAAGGACTCCGGCAGATGCATACTCACGACACCAGAGCGGGAAGTGGAGCCAGCCGCCTGTCTGGCCCTGGAGATGAGATATGCCCTAGACCCCAACCGGCAGATCAAAAAGCGGAACAAAGCCCTGCAGGTGCGCTTTAAGGATATCTGTGAGGCCCAGAATGAGCAGAGGGACACACAGCTATCTTCAGGACCTCTGGGGGAGAAGCGAGAGGCCAAGGCTGTGTCCTGTAGGGCAGCATACCGTAAGTATATGACAGTGCCCGCACGCCGATCCATTCCCAACGTCACCAAGAGCACGGGTGTGCAGACCTCACCAGACCTTCGCAAGTGTTACCAGACATTCCCGCTGGACCGCAAGAAAGGCAGTCTCAAAGGCCTGCCAGCTGCAGATGCCTTCAAAAGCCAGAACAATGGGTTTCTAGCAGATTCAAAAGAGAAGAGTGAGGCAGGACCCATGGAGGACCCCCAGCCTTGCAGTGCAGGAAGGATTCACAAGACCACAGCACTGGTTTTCCATTCCAACGAGCATGTAAATGCGCTGGACCAACCTTCTGGGGTCAACTGTGCAGAGCTCTGCAAGACTCCAGACATGCTTGGCTACCCTGAAGCTCTATTGCAGAACTCTCGGCCTCCCTCTGAGGAGCCCATCCACCAGCTACAGGGGAGAGCTAAGCTGGACAGGAGCACCCTGGACTCAGAGGAGCCCACTCCGCTTACCCACGGAAGGGTGTTTAAAACAGAGGTCGCCACTGTGTACCCTCCTGCCGTCAGTACCAGGGCCCCTGAGCCTGGCTTGTCAAACTCTGCTGCTGCCAGCCAGTGGTCTCTCTGCCCTGCAGATGAGGAGCAGAGGAGGGTTGCCCACCTCAATGGACTGCAGGCATCCTCGGGCTCTGCTCTGGCCTGCTCACCCCCAGTGCAGTGCCTGTCCCCAGAATGTAGCGAACAGCCCTTGCAGAACCAGCCTAGCCCCACAGCTGGGGTGGGGGATGAAGAACGCCATCAAATTGTGCCTCACACAGAAGTGGTTGACCTGAAGGCCCAGCTGCAGGTGATGGAGAACTTAATCAGCTCTAGCCAGGAGACCATCAAAGTGCTGTTGGGAGTCATTCAGGAGCTGGAGAAAGGAGAGGCCCATCGGGAAGGGTATGTATGTCAACTGTGTCTTATTCCCTGCAGGCTTACCACTTGCCTCATCAACAGCCCCGAAGTCCCATCCCTAAGGAGTCTAATGCCAGTGTTTCTGTGTCAGGGCTAGAGTCTGAAGAACTAGTGAGTTACAAGGGTCACAGGTGTGTCGAAGGCCAGGCGTCCTGGCACACTCACCTCTGACATTCATTTGTTGGTTAGTGTTTTACCCATCTGGACCTGGTTTCAAACTCTATCTGTATATCCAGAGTTGATGGGTCTTCCTTGAGATCTATTCAGATTCATGTTTCTGATCTTGATGAATTGTAATACATATACCAGTTCAAAAATGTCTATATAAGAGGCCATTTGATTCTTAGGAATCCTGTTATAGTAGAGGGGGCAAACAAATCAGATGGCATCAGGAAAAGTAAATGCTAGCGAGTGATAAATGATTTCAGTGGGATCAGCATTCTGGACCATATTGAGTTTTGTGTAATGGTCTTTGGTTTTCATTCTTTTCTGGAGCACACAGAGGCAGAGCCCCTCTTTAGGTAAGCCCTATCCATAGGTGATTAGGAGGCAGACACCCACACCCATGAGTTGTCTTTGGTATCCATTTGGATTATGATACAGTTCAATATCAACAAGGGCTTGTTGGACTTGACCAGCTCTTGGTCATCCAAGCTATGAAACACATCTCCCCCAGCCCTCACTGTGGACACGGCTGCCAGGGTTGGTTCTGTGCCTCTTCAAAAGTGCCCATGGCTCACCAGCCTTTGTCTGACCTGCTAAGCCTTCTCTTTTCCAACCCTTTGAAACTGCCTCATCCATTCTGCCCTATGTTCTTGAGGTTGGATGCGAGTCTATGCTCTCTTGTCTTCTCTGAGGGTGAAGTGAGCTAGCAGCAGTGTGATCAAGGGAATCAGGTAATACATTATCATGGCAGCAGAACACACAGACTCAAAGCTCCTGTAGAGGATGGCTGTGGTGGAATTAGGCAGAGTCTGCTTATTGCAAGCAGTGGAGAAGAAACAGCCTCTGCCTTCCAGGGCAAGAGGTAAAGCCAATGCACTGGTTTCAGTGGCAAGGTACTTGGTGTTTGTCCTACCCTTGACTTTGGCTGTTCCAACTTTGAGCAAGTGGCCTGTCTACAAAAGAAAACTACTTAGTACCAACCCCACCTCTGACCAACAATACGATTCCAGTTGCTTTGAAACAAAAAGAATGACCAGCCTTATGTAAAGTAACCTGATGGGATGCTAGTAGTCAATCTAATACCACCGAGTTGCAGAAAGCTCGTTCAATGCTGAGACGCCATCTCCATTTTCAACCATTTCAGTCATTTGTTCTTGAATCCATACACATCCAGAAGTCACACACTTAGGGAGAGAAACTTAGGCATTAGCAGGTCACCATTAAAAAAAAAAAAAAAAAAA
>CABHPP010135169.1:0-13223 GCA_902168425.1 Peromyscus attwateri | reverse complement strand
AAGAAAGAAAGAAAGAAAGAAAGAAAGAAAGAAAGAAAGAAAGAAAGAAAGAAAGAAAGAAAGAAAGAAAAAGAAAGAAAGAAAGGAGAAATGTGTGACAGCTGGCAAAGATCCATAGACACAGCTTGACCAGTCACATGTTGCATGCATACTATGTTCCATGTTCTTCCTTCAATGCCAGAATTTCTCCCAAGAAGAAAGAAAAGTGACTTTTAGTTAGACAATAGTGCACAAATGTGGTAGAGGCTATCCCAACTACAGGCAGTTTCGAACCCCCGGCCCAAGCCTGCCACGTATAATTCACCCAGTCTTTGTGTTTGGTTGGTTTGGGGGTTTTGTTGTTGTTGTTGTTTCGCTGTCTTGGAACTTGCTTTGTAGACCAGGCTGGCCTCGAACACCTAGAAAGAGATCTGCCTGCCTCCTCCACCCGAGCTCTGGGATTGAAATCATGTGCTACCACACTTGGCAAATTCTTCCAGTTTTACACACATTAAAAAAAAAAAAAGCCAGGCGGTGGTGGCACACGCCTTTAATCCCAGCACTCGGGAGGCAGAGGCAGGCGGATCTCTGTGAGTTCGAGGCCAGCCTGGGCTACCACGAACTCAAGGTGAATGGCAGATGGATACGGAGGAAACCTCTCTCTAAAAAAACAAAAAAAAAAAAAAAAAAGCCCAGACAGGGAAAAGAGAACCAACATGTGTATCATCTGTGATGTGTATGTATCATCCAACACATAAACATGGGTTAGTTGATTAAGGCTACCCAAAGTTAGGAGACTTTAAAAATATCCTGCTCATTTAAAACTAAAGCAACAAATCTAATGTGCGCTAAGACATCAGGACAAAAGAGTACCAAAGATTCACTCAGCTCCCCAGCTAGGGCATCAGGGAGTGCTGATCATTCATAAACAGTCGTTAGGAATCTATATTTTTGTGTGAACACCCAACATTCTGCACTGTCTGTTACAACCAGTAGCAATATGTAGCAACCAGTTGACATTTCGATATGCAAAGCTTCAATAAAGCAAACTTCAGTTCTGTCACGGTAGCTACCTGTTAAGCATCTCATGGCCAAATGTAGTAAGTGGGTACTGCGCTGGACGGTAAAGAGACTGAGTGCTCCCTCTTTGTCGATAACTCCATTGGATAGCACGGCTGGATTCTCAACCACCTAAATTAGGAAAAGAATTTAACAAAGGAACAAAAACATTAGTGAAGGCATTTTGTAAATTAGAACTTTACATGTGTACAGCCCTTCATGATTTTTCCAAAGATTCAAAAATGTTATTTATTGATGGAGTGTTGTGACCAGAGACAAGCAGCCCCCCACCTCCCCTCACCCTTCCCCACCCCACCCTTGCATCCTCTCCACTAGGCACGAAGGCACCACTAAGATGTGATGGAGAGGTGGAAAGATAAAAAAAAAAAAACTGGAGCAGGTCGGCAGAGTGGTATGCTGCAGCCTAGAGCTTATGCAGATACAGACTCTGCCCCTCTGCTGCCTGGCCAAAGGATTGGCCTGACTCTGGGCAACGACAGAGGCCTCAGATAAGTAACGGTTCAGTTCCTGGACTACATCTCCTGGAAGGACCAATGTGGTCTGTGATGCTACCAGAGGCCATGTTGGTGTCTGTAGTCCACGCTGCTGCCCAAGGCTGTAATGAAGCCTGAGAACCACATGGATGTAAATGGTCTGTGCCACTGACTGATGACTTGGTGGTGTCCTCAGTGATGTCCTTTGCTGCCAGGGGTGGCCATGTTGATGTGAGCTGTGCATGTAGTTATCTAGAGTTGTGACGTGGCCCGGGGTCTGTGTAGCCACAGGGGGCCATGAGTGGGTCAGTGGTCCAAGTATGACTAGAGAACTAGAGACTATGTTGATGTCTGTAGCCCATATTATCACCAAAGGCCAGGCAGACATCTGTGGTCTGGGCTGCTGCCTGAAGCCATGTTGCAGAGCTGGCCCCACGCCTCATTGGAGGTGGCTTGGGTGCGGAGAGCTGGCCCCTGTGGCATGAGCACAGGAGAGGTGGCCCTGTCCCTTGCTGGCTGCCATGTGGCAGCGTGAGGGCCAGTACAGGCCCTAGCTGACTAACTTAGCTACCACACCGACTCAGATCTAGGGTTTTGAGTTGGCCCGCCCCAACATCTACCCCGTCTATGACATGCTGGAAACATGTGAAGGGGGCCCAGTCCTGCAGAACCATAGCCTCAGGATCTCCATGACTCCTGGCAATAGCAGGATATCCAAGAGGAGTCTGGGTGAGGGTCCAACACTGATGGTATGCCAGAAGCCATAGAGGCCTTGAACCAGACCAACGACTCATTGCAACGAACATTTACAAATAAAGCTGTTTGGGCAAAAGGTTATATTTGTGACACATTGCAGCTTCTAATGCCACAACGACAAATATATGATGGAGAGGCGGGAAAGACGGAGGGATAGAGTGGTACTTGCAAGGCGTGACTGGAGACTTGACCTGTTAAGTGCTGTGTTAGGTGTCAGCGAAGGCTGTGGTTGAAAGAAGAGCAGGTCGCATTGCCCAGAGGAGTCGACGAGATGGTTTGCTGTTTTGTTGGTTTGGAGGAGGGTTGTTTTTTTATTAATATATTTTTATTTTGAGGGGGGCAGGTTACAAAGGTAGGAGTAGACATAGAAAGACTGGGAAATGAATGGAATTGGGGTACATAATGCGAATTCCCAAAGAAGCAATGAAAATGTTAAGTTAAAAATGTTACTTATCGGCCAGGCTATGGTGGCTCACGCCTTTAATCCCAGCACTCGGGAGGCAGAGGCAGGTGAATCTCTGTGAGTTCGAGACCAGCCTGGTCTATAAGGTGAGTTCCAGGACAGGCTCTAAAAAAAAAAAAAAAAAAAAAAAGTTACTTATCTTCAAGCTAAAACCATCCCTCCAGTTTCAGGAAAGAAGATGAAATCTAGGAATTACAGGATCGGAAAGGTCATGAATTTGTCCCGAAGGCAGCAAGGACAATCCCAGTCTCCAGGCTCAGCATTTTCAGGGCACAGAGCTAATGTGCACTTCAAAGCTTAAGACCGACTCTGATATGTAGCATTTAGGATGTGAAGCAGGTATTTCAGTTTCAGTCAAAAAAGAAAAACTAGAATGTTAATAAGGACAACCCCACGGAGAGCAGCACCGATCACCTGACAGCTCTCAGGTGTGACAGTGGCCCTCCTCAACACTGAGCAGGATTCCCCTCCGTTCCTTTTCATCCTAACTTTAAAAACAAATTTTCCCCAGTGTTATTTTCTACAAATAGAATCAACAGACGTGGCTCATAATTTAGGAAGCTGAGTTTGAATACGTTGGCATTTTAACTGTTATATACACTCCAGTCGCAGCTTGCTATATTTGTGCTACCTCAGAATTGTCAGGATTAAATGAAAATTTAAATAGCATAGAAAAATCTGACTTGTAGATGTGCAATAAATACAAGCCCCCTCCATCTTTTCTTCTATAACCCAAGGCCTTCTTAGTCTCCTTGGTCTATGTCTATGGCACATCCCAGTCCAACTAGCCTGGATTCTATCCTAGATGGATGAGTGACTTAGCAATATTTACAACACAATGATGATATATAGTTCCTATAAGACATTAGCTTATATATTTCAATGGAGAGGAGTATGAAAATAAAATTAGATATTCAGAAATTCATTTTACAGGAAGCATCAACTGTAATCATTCCAATTATTGATTATTTAGCTAATGGAAATGTACATTCTAAAATGCTTCTTCTATATTATTTAAAAGATCGTTACAGGAAGATCTTGAAATGGACTAACTTTCATAATTCTGTTGGATCCAAGATACTAAACTTAATCTACATACCCTCAGAATATGGTTTACAAACTTTGGACGGATCTGGATTTTGGAGGTTACACTATTTTGATTTACTATTGCGATTTAAAAATATATTTGCATTGTGTTGATCCTCAAGAGAGTCCAGAGAGAAAGGAATGATGGACTAAAAACCTCAACAAAGTCGGTGCTTTCAGCAGCCTTTTCTTGGCAATGGAACTGAATAGCCCAAGAAGAGGCTGGAAATGTGATTCTGAACACCCCAACACTTCTACCTAGGCAGGGCCAGCATCTTCATCAGCAGAGTTTCATCTCTAGGACTTTACCTAACACAGTTCACCAGAATATGATGCTAACAACCCTGTAAGGCCTGAAATATGACAGATATTAGCTCATTTTTTTTTCCTAAGTGAAGAATGTGAAATTCCAAGAGATTACATAACACAGATAATTGCGAAAACAGAACAACAATTTGAGTAGCTTGATTCTTCAGCCAGGGACTCTTCTATTATCCAAGACTACTAAATCAAGTGAATCTCTTATTATAATAGCACTACAGGGCTTCTAGTTCCAAATAGAATGTCCTCAGATTATAAATACCAAAGGGCTGATTAATAGACTCCACCTGATAAATCAAAACCAGTATATAAAGTAATGGCAACCAGAAAGCCAGTCACAAAGCCCAGAGACTCTCACAGGGGCTCAGAGGCAGCAAGAAGACAAAAGAGATGCCATTATCTCGTTCCATACTTCTGAGCTCTCGGATCACTTGTTACCTTCTGCAGTTTCACCAGTCAGTGGGAATCAAGAGAGAAGTCATACTGAGTTTGCAGATGGTCCAAATTAGGGAGGAATGGTAGGAACAGTGGGGAACAAAATGAGGATTCAAAACCACTCTCATTAAGTCCTGAGCCACATGTAACAAAAGGAGAGATTAATGACACAAATACAGCACCCTTTTATTAGGGGCTGAATTTATATTGAGGGGTTAGGAGTGTAGCTCCCCAATAGAACACATGCTTAGCATGCATGAGACTCACCACGCACACAAGAAGTCTACATGTCAAAGAATTAACGATTCACTCTTTGTCCCTCAGAGTGTGACTGCATCTAATGGTTGGCCACTTGTTCTGGTTTTCGTTTCTGTGGCTGTGATAAAATGCTCGACAAAAAGCAACACAGAGGAAGGAAACTCATTTGGCTTCCAATTCCAAGTGGTGGTCAATCTTTTGGGGGAAGTCAAGGCATTAACCCTAGCAGTTAGTCACATCACACCCACAGTCAACAGTCACCCACAGCAAAGAGATACTAAGCACATCCTTTCTTCCTTGGTCTCAGTGACCTTTCTCCTCTTATAAACTGCTCAGGACACCCTGCCTAGGAAATGGTGCCGCCCACAGTGAGCTGGGTCTTCCAACATGGATTAGCCATCAAGTTACCCACAGGCCAAACTGATTTAGAGAATTCCTCCTTGAGACTCAACTCCCAATGATAAAAGTCAGAGCAGAAATTAATGAAACAGGATCAAAGGAAATAATACAAAAAAAAATCAACAAGTCTAAGGGCTGGTTTTTGAGAAGATAAACAAGATTAATGGAGCCTTGGCTCTGTTAACTAAAATAAAGAAAGAGGAGGTCCAAATTAACAAAGTAAGAGATGGACAGGGAAACATTACAGCACACACACACACACACACACACACACACACACACCAATTCAGAACATTATAAAGGAATATTTCAAGCTAAAATTTAAGTTAAAAAATTTCTAGATTCATCCAAACCACAAAATTCATCCAAACCACTAAAGGTTAACCTAGAAGAAATAAACAACTCAAACAGACATATAACAAATAAGAAGATAGAAACAGTAATAAAAAGCCCTCGGACTAAAAAAAGCCCAGGTCCAGATGGATCTAAAGCAGAATGCGACCAGACTTTCAAATAAGATCTACAGCCAATACTTCTTAAATTATTCAAGAAATAGAAACAGAAGAAACATTTCCAAACTCCTTCTATGATGCCAGTAAAACTCTAATACCTAAACAAAACCAAGTAAAGGTACACACACACACACACACACACACACACACACACACACACACACACGAAAGAGAAGGAAGGAAGGAAGGAAGGAAGGAAGGAAGGAAGGAAGGAAGAAAGAAAGGAACTATAAGGCAATAGCCCTGGTGAACATAAATGTAAAAATTCTCAATAAAAACTTTCTAACTGAATTCAGGAATATGTCAAAAAGATCATCCACCATGATCAAGTTGTTTTCATCCTGGAAATGCAAGGAGGGTTCAACATACATTAAGTTAATAAATGTAATAGATCATATAAATGGACACAAGACAGAAATCCCATTTCAATAGATGCAGAAAAGGCCTTTCACAAAATTCAGAATGCCTTCATTAAAACATCCCTGTGGAGGGTAGGACTAGAAGGAATGTTTATCAACATAATAAGGACTCTGTAAGACAAACCTAGTCAGCATCATTCCAAATGGAGAAAAACTCAAACAAATCCCAGTACAATCAAGAACAGGCTATCTACTATGGCCAATCATTTTCAATATAGTACTTGAAGCACTAATTAGATCAATAAAAGAAGGAAATCAAAGGAATACAAATAGGAAAAGAAGACATCAAATTATTCATATTTGTAGATAATGTAATAGTATGTATAAGAAATTCCAAATAGTCCACCAGAAAACTTGTAGAAATAGTCAACACTTTCAGCACAATTGCAGAATAAAAAGCCAACTTACAAAAATTAGTAGCCTTACTACATACCAATAGCAAGCACATTGAGAAAGATCATAGACATACTCCCATCTACAACAGCCTGAAAGAAAATGAAATACCTTGGAATAAACCCAAGCAAGGATGTGAACATCTACACTCAAACTTTAAATCTCTCAAGAAATTGATTGATGGGTATGGTAGTTTGAATGTAATTGGCCCCCATAATCTCATAGGGAGTGGCACTATTAGATGTTGCTTTGTTTTAGTGGATATGACCTTGTTGGAAGAAGTGTGTCACTGCAGGGGTGGGCTTTGAGGTTTCCTATGCTCAGGATACAGCCCAGTGTCTCAGTTGATTTCATGCTGCCTTCTAATCAAAATGTAGCCAGCACCATGTCTGCCTGCACGCCACCATGCTACCACCATGACGATAATGGACTGAACCTCTGAAACTGTAAGCCAGCCACCTCAATGAAATGTTTTCCTTTATACGAGTTTCTGTGGTCATGGTGTCTCTTCACAGTGATAGAAACCCCAACTAAGACAATGAGAAGACACTAGAAGATGGAAAAACCTTTCATGCTCCTAGATTGGTAGAACTAATATGAAAATGACCATCCTACCAAAACCAATTTACAGACTCAATACACTCCCAATCAAAATCCCTATGACGTTCTTCACAGAAATAGAAAAATAATCCTAAAATTCATATGGAACCACAAAAGACCCTGGCTAGCCAAAGGGATCCTGAATAAAAAGAACAGCGGTAGAGGGGTTACCATAGCAGATTTCAAGGTATATTACAGAGTCATGGGGATTAAAAATAACACAGTACTGTCACAAGAGCAGACATGTAGATCAATGGAACAAAATAGAAAACTCAAAGATGAGTGCATGTAATTAAGCAATCTGAGATTTGACAAAGATGTCAAAAGTGCACACTGGAGAAAAGAGCATCTTCAACAAGTGGTGCTGGGGAAACTGGATGTCTACGTGTAGTAGAATAGAATCAGACCCATATCTATGACCCTGCATGAAAATCAACTCAAAATGGACCAAAGACTGTACTGGGAAATCCAAACTACTGAAACATCTAGACGAAAACACAGGCAGTGCCCTACAAGATATATGTGTACAAAAGGACATTCGTAATAGGCCACCATTCACTCAGGAAATGAGGCCAATATTTAACAAGCGGGACCTCATAAAACTAAACATCTTTTGTGCAACAAAGGAAATAATCCATTGAGTGGAGAGGAAACCCACAGAGTGGGAAGGAATATATATATATATATATATATATATATATATATATATATATAAACATATGTCCTATATCATATATATGATATATGAATTAATAGCCAGAATATACAAAGAACTCAGAAAACAAATGGCCCAATTAAAAAATGAGGTAGGAGTCTAAACAGAGAGTTCTCAAAAGAAATAAAAATGGCTAAGAAATATCTTTGAAAGTGTTCCTCGTCCTTACTAACTAGGGAAGTGCTAATTAACACTTCTTTGAGATTTCACGACCCCTCAGTCAGAATGGCTAAGATCAAGAAAACAGCTAATAACAAGTGCTGGCAAGAATACAGGGAAAGGGACGCCTCATTCACTGTGGAGACTGCAGACTGGTGCAGCCACTATGGAGAATTCTCAAAAAGCTAAAAGTAGATATACCTTTGGATTCAGTTATACTGCTTTTTGGCATATGCCCAAAGGATTGACCATCCTACTCCACAGATGCTTGATGTTTACTGCTGCTCTATTCACAACAGCTAAGAATTGGAAACAACCTAAAATGCCCTTTAACTGACAAAAGGGTGGTTGTGGAATATTATTTTAATGGGCAAAGACCTGTTACATTAGTTTATGCTGTGGAATATTTAATCGTGTAAACATTTGTTTAGGTTGCATTTATTTATTTTACGAAAAGTTGTTTTACCTTGCCTGCCTAAGGCACCTGATTGGTCTAATAAAAAACTGAACAGCCAATAACTAGGCAGAGAAAGAATAGGCAGGGCTGGCAGGCAGAGAGAATAAAAAAGAGGAGAAATATAGGCTTGAGAGAAGGAAGAATGAGAGGAGAAGGAGGAGAGAATGAGGGACAGGCCAGGGGCAAGAAGCCAGGCAAATGCCAGACAGACAGACAGACAGACAGACAGACAGACATAGAGAAGCAGTGAAAGTAAGATACACGGAAGTAAGAAAGGTAGATAAAGAGAAACAGGTTAATTTAAGTTAAAAGAGTTAGCCGGAAACGAGCCTAAGCTAGGCCGAGCATTCAAAACTAATACTAAGTCTCTTTGTCATGATTTGGGAGCTGGCTGGTGGCCCAAAAGAAAAAGAAGAAGCCTGGTGCAAGGGCTAATGAAAATGTGGTGAACATACGCTATGGAATACTATTCAGCTGTAAAGAAACATGAAATAGTTACCTTTACACGTGAGTGAATGGAGCTAGAGAAGATCATATTGAGTGAGGTAATCCAGACCCAGAAAGGCAAACGTCACGCGTTCTCTCCTACTGGAATCTCCTAGCTCCAAATCTTGAGTTGTGAGTGCACAGCATGTAGGAACTAGAGAACATAGGAAAGAAAAATGAGAGCATGGCCAGGATGGGGGGTGGGGCAATAGAGAGGGGATTAGCAGGGTACAGACGATCTGATGGGGAGATGGGGGAAAGGTGGGGTTCTAGTTAGGGTGGGGAGGGAGATAAACACAGAAGGAGGGAGGGAGGGAGGTGAAATAACATTTAAGGTTGCCTGAAAGAGTCGTGAGAAATAACAGTGTTAACTATCTACCTAAAAAATAAATCAAAAACCTCTAATGCACATAGGTCTGTGTATAATACATATATAATTTAAATAATTTTTTTTTCATCTCATCTGCACTGCTCCCTCCAAGAGTCAAAGGCCATCTAACAAAAACCCCAACCCCGGGCATGAGAGGCCCTGTTTTGAGTCAGGATAGTCCAGGAGACTCCCAAAACATTACAGGGTATTGCCATTTCCCTCAGAAGGAGGGCAAGTTACACAGAGTAAGAATACACCTCAACATGGAATGATCTAGTACAGCAATGAAAAGACAGAGTAGGCCTCTTCAAGAGCATCCACCAAGCCAGACGTGGTGGCACATGCCTGTAATTTCATCATTCGGGATGAGGAGGCAGAAGGATGAGGGTATAAAGTCATCCTCAGCTGCACGGTAAATTTGAGGCCAGCCTATGCTGCATAATGGCTTACCTCAAAATAAATAAATAAATAAATAAATAAATAAATAAATAAATAAATAAAAACACGCACAAATCCACATGATCATTTGCAGCAAAAGTTATATTCAAATATGTGCTGTGTAGTTATGACAGATGACATTTGGGGTCCCTTCAGTCCTGAGACAATGTATGGATCTCTGTCTAGGCATCAGAGGTGCCAGGCAATAACACTACTAGAATCAGAAGATAGCATGTCTGCCATTATCAGTAGTATAGCATAATCAATGACCAGGAAGAGAGTGTAGCAGATATCCAACTACAGGAACTATGATGAAGGACTCTAGTCTCAGAAGAACTGGAGTTCCAGACAGGGAAAGAAGCAAGCTTTAATAAGAGGAACCACAGTCCAGCATGCCTTCTGCACCACAAGTGTTGGGCAGAGGAAGGTATTATTTGAAATGAGATGGTCCAGTGGCTCACAGTAGAAAATAATATATACCCAAATTTTTGACCCAGTACTCACCAACTGTGTGTCTTTGGTCATATTAATTGCTCCTTAAATGTTGATTCACATAAACGTCATTCCTAACTATATATTCTATTCCAGGACATGTTGCCCTTTCTCAGGAAGACCAAACCAGTACACAATGACTTCTCTAAACCATGGAAATTTCTTTAAACCGGAGAATATGAACAACCTTTGCTTATCAGAGCTGAAGCCTACCTATGAAAGTTTCTGAACTTAAGGGAGGATTAAGCTTAAATTGTGACTAAACTTTCCTGTTATAGAGAATTTACATGTGTGGATTAATCCAAAATGCATTTTTGGGGTAGCAAAAATTAACAACATGGATTCTACTTCATATTGTCCATATTCAAACTCGACTGGGATCATTAGCAGTAGACCATTTTGGCCACTTAATATCTCTGGACCTTAGTCCAGATGTTGAAGAATAGGAAATGATCATAGCACATACTTCAATAGGTCAATATAAGGTTTCATAAAACACAACAATGCTTGCTCTGTAGCAAGCATTGCTTATTACAAGTCTAACTAACCACCTGGTGTTACACATAGTCAGTGAAGGAGATATAATAATAATTAAGGAATGAGTCCTGGTCCCTTGGGAGCCTCTGTGATTCTAAAGCAGACAGAATCAAAAGCAGGCTTCCAGGACAGGTATGGTGACACACATCTTTTATCCCAGCATTCTTGAGACAGAGGCAGGCAGACCTCTACAAGTTTAAAGCCAGCCTGGTTTAAATAGTGAGTTCCAGGCCAGCCAAGGCTGTATGTTGAGACCCTGTCTCAAATGAAACAAAACAAAACAAAACAAAAAGCAGAATTCCAGAAGACAGTAAACCCTGTGGATGGGCATAGTGGAGTTAAAAGAGAGAGGTAGCTGGCTGAGCCTGGCAAGCCTTCCTAGAGGAAGCAGTATCTAAGGTAAACCTTCAAGGATAGTCAGTTGATGGCAAGGTTCTCACAGTATGCTTTACATCTTTTAGTTACATTATTTTGCTTAGAAGAAAAATCCTTTCTGAATGCCCTAACCTATAAAATAATAATAATCAGCTAGAAAATTAAAAGAATTTCCTAAGAGCAGTTCAAGTCAACATTTTCTGCAATACAGAACTAGCTGTTACCCAACAATTCACCTGAATATGTTTTGGCAGGGAAATTTTGCCCAGATAATTGAAGAAGCAAAAAATCATTTGAAAACAGGTGTTAAGCCCACGCTGCGTGTTTCAGAGAGGAAAAAACATACACAATGACTAGCTTACACACCAAAAACAACGTAATAGCTAGCCAAGAAAATAGGAGGACCAGGCCAGTGGAAATTGAGCCTCTTCAAGAACAAAGGGTATTTTTTGTCCTTTCCTAGCCCCATTGCTTAATTCAGTGCACGGCAATAAACATTTGATGAATTAACACTTAAAAAATAGAATTGAAGTAATGGCTTTTAGGAAACCGAACATCTGATCACTGGAAATAGTAAATACCAACAGTCCTAAGCATGTAGTGTGTGAAACATTGCAGTTAGAATTGCACATCAATGACCACAGTTTAGTCTTCGTACCACATTGCCTGCCTGTAGCCAGTTTTCTCCCGTCCTGCCCAGCCCACGATCCCGCAGCCGCTTATAAAATAATCACTCAGAGGCTTAATATAATTTACAAACTATATGACCTATGGGTCAGGCTTCTTGCTAGCTAGCTCTTATGTCTTAAATTAACCCATTTCTATTAATCTATGCATTGCCACGTGGCTTCGTGGCTTACACACCAAAAACAATCTTTCACATCTTGCTTCTCCTGGCAGTGGCTCACAGCTTCTCTCCAGACTCCGCCTTTCTCTTTCCTGTCTCTCTCCTTGGATTTCCCACCTGCCTCTAAGCTGCCTTGCCATTGGCTAAGCAGCTTATTTATTAACCAACAGGAACAACATATATTCACAGCCTACAGAAAGACATCCCCCAGCACACGCCTGTTCACCGCTTTAACATATCTTCCTGTGGGCACTTGACCTTCTAGACACTAGTCAAGAAGCTGTGGACGGTCTTGCAAACAACAGCAACAAAAGAGGCAAGCCCTTGACCTCACAGAAGATGCATTCTAATGATGGAGGCAAACAATAGTCACTTGGCATCTACAAGGACTAGTTCCAAGACACATTTGGATACCAAAGCCCTCAGATGCTCAAGTCTTTTGTTTACATGTAACCAACACATATCTTCCCAAGCACTTCCTGTCATCTGGAGATCATTTATAGTGTCTAATACAATAAGATTCTATATACTTAGTTATCTTGTATAGGAAATTGTGGCAAGGGGAAAAAAGATGTATATATGTTGAATACACGTGCAAATTTTTAAGAAGTATTTCTCAATACAATCAGTTGAATCTGTATATGCAGAATCTATGGATATGGAAGGTCAACTGTAGTAAAATGTGATGGTATAATATGACATAAAGTGACATAATGTAATATAAATACTAGTTATAATAGTATTATTTAATATTGTGTGCCTCAAGAAACAGACCATGGAACATGTTTGAGTTGGGATTCAGTCTGAATGAAGCCATTGGCCACCCACCCCCTCCCCCAGAGTGCTCTTAAGTTTGGACGGCCCTTCGGAGCCACACAAGTTGGATCTAGACGTCTGGGCCCTTTCAGCTCGGAGTGAGCAGACCTCACATGCAGGCTTTACTGGGGGGAATAGGCACATGACCTTGAGTGAGGTAGCTCTCTTCTGGCAAAGGCAGCTCCCAAGTGGGCTGTCAGATGGAGGCTATGTCTGGCAACACTCCCAGAGCTAGGGAGAAGTCCTTTAACCTCAACCCTCACACATATGATTTATTATCAGCCTCTTTGCCTGCTAGAATGTCAGCTCCACAAGGGCAAATATCTTGTTTTTTTCTAGACACCTAAAAAAAAAAAA
>CABHPP010135168.1:0-32159 GCA_902168425.1 Peromyscus attwateri | reverse complement strand
ATTTTCACCATATGGCACAGGAATGCCTCAAAAAGAACCTAGAAGATCATTACATTTGTTTTTTCTTTATTTAATGAAATCTACTTCTTCATTCAGTTTACGAAATAAAAAGACAGAATGAAAGAAACTGTTAAAAACATTAATTCTTACCCAAAAGTGGAGTTCAGAAGATCCCAATCTTTGAATTTTATTCTTCTTTTGCATTATTGCCTAGAACATGTAAACAAAAAAAGAAAGAAAAAAATTAACATTTATTTTACAATTAATAATTAAACAATCATTCCCTCCCATCTCAACTACATCTGCAATTTCTGCCTTAATTATTGACTTTCCAAATTGTGGACAAGATAAACTTCCTTGAAGCTATGAGAAGTTGCTTTGTGTGATAAGATGTTGCCTCTTGAATGACATTTCTACCTCAGTGAGTTTTGTGGTATGTGCTCTACATGGTAACTCCTGTGGAAAGAAGGTGGGATGTGGATAATACTGAGAAAGTCTGGTACCAGGCTGAGAAAGTCAACTGCACTGTGCACACAATCAGTTTTTATAATGCTGAACACATGACCTTTCCTCTGTTTCCACATTATCAAGTAAACAGGAGAGTACAATCTTACACACCATCTAGGCCTTGTATTTCCTCTATTGCTTATATTTGTGAGTGGGTTCATCTCTACTGTCACATCCTGTTTATTTTAATGTCTCTCAGGCACAGATTCTTACAGGCAAGATTGGCCATTAGTAATTTTCTACTCTGGTTTGGGTAGGTAGGGGTGATACACTAGGTGAGTTTTGGGCAGGGATAGCCAGACTAAGGGGCTATCGGCAACGGTTTGGTATTATAATATTTATAGATGGACTTAAGCTGGTTTAAGGCAGTTTTGACAACAAACCATCATATTTTATTTCTTATATTTACAATGATGACTCAACAAATCCATTTTATCACTTTTAGTCACACTTCTGATATGCACAAGCCAGAATTGAGACTATTCTCTGTTCCCTCTCATTTTCCTATAATGAGATACCAGAAATAGTAAAGCAAAAATTGTCTATCCTGGGTGCACTGCACTACTTTAATATTTGTGGATTGCCCTTGAGTTTTAACACCATTGCTTCCTACATCCTTTCTACTTCATAATAACACAGCTTTTCACATCACCCTTTCCCTCAAAACCTATGCTTGACTTTCTGCAACTTACCCATGTCACTAACAAAGATGAGGAATAATAAGAACTTAAGTACATTGGATTCCCAAACATCAAGATGAAACATAGGATAACAGAACCCTGAGATAAGGAAACAAAAATGATTCATAGTCAATACATGTACTCATACTTCAGAGACAGGTTAGACAATTATATCTTTAGCATTTTTATTAGTGTATTTTCACTATATATAACATACTTCATTATGACATTGTCACACAAGTAGACCATATAATTTGATCATATCATATAAGCCATTGATTATGGTATTAATTGGTTTGTCTAAATAAAAATAATATTTCAAGTTACTGCTGTAAGTATTAAAATTCAAGATCATAAATTACTTATACCAGAATTTAAAATTTTGTGTGCTACTTTGGTTTCTATAGTTTGAATAATGGAGTGACATAATAAGACAATGATAAATATGTTTTCACTAAAGTTTTGTTGCATCATTTTATGATTTTTATAACTTATAAAGATTTATTATCATTTATGATTTAAAAGAAGATGCATTTGGAAACTAAGATAAGAAAGTACAACAGTATAAAATTCCAGTTGCAAAATTTCACATTTTCACAGTGTTAAAAATCCCTGATGTAAAAGGCATTTTAAAAATTAATGGCAATATTAAAATGTAAAAATAAAGACTAAAGGGCTGGAGAGAGGGCCGGGCAGCTTAGACCACTGGCTGCCCTTACAGAGGACCCAGGTTCAGTTCCCAGTCCCCACATGGCAACTCACAACCACCTGTAACTACAGTTCCTGGAGCTCTGAAGCCCTCTTCTCTACTCTGTGGGCACTGCATACATGCAGGGCATACACATGCATGCACAAACATTCATATATGTAAAACAAAAATAAACACATCTTTAAAAACATAAAAGCCTTATAGAGGACCATCTATGGTATAGTTGCTAGTTTAAAAAAAAAAAGCACAGCACAACACAGAGCCTGACATGAGCATTTCAAGCTTTCTCTCTGGATATCGTCAATATCAAACACATGAAATACTAAAAGAAGTACCACGTGAAACAAAATTAGTTATGCTTCACAAACTGAGATATCTTAATATTAGACTTATAAATATTAAAAATGTTACCATGTTGATATAAATGATCTTCTGAAATTTGCTTGGCTCAATGTATCCCACAACATACATGGGAAATAATGAGGCTATCTGAAATGAAAATATAAAAAACCCAAAGTGAAAAAAATGTAGAAAATGCACAGTTCATAGAAAAAGCAAATGCAAGGGAATAGTTGTCTATCTGATGATAGGAGCAAAATGATGTGATCTAACTTTCTAGCCTAGAAATAGAACAGCTGAGTAAAAAAACATACAGAAGTATAGGCATATATGAGTGCTCAGTATTCATGGTTCTTATTATTATTACTGTTATTGTTAGCAAGCCAATTAAGAACCACGAAGATATATCCCAGGAAATAATGGGAGTCTCTACCTCTGACTATGATATTTGGGTTATTTCTCTTCCAGAATAGCTTTGCAGTTCCAACCATGGCTTAGAATGCTGGTTGTGCAGCAGGTGAAAATGAACAGGCTAAGCAGGCAGACTGTGAGGAAAGCACACTGAGAAGGATATGCTTCCTACTACATTGTCAGGTTTTGGTTTGAGGCCTGGAAGGTCTAACTCTGGAGGTGAGCCAGAAAAAAAGGAAGCTACCAGAGAGAACAAAATCCATTTTTGGATCATCTCACTCGGTGACAATGATTCAACATTGCTAGTGCCTTTGCCTGTTGAAAACAAATTCATTATTCCCTAGAGAAAATGATCATCAACATAGCCTTTTGCTAATCCTAAATCACACATTAAAACCAACCAGGCATGGGAATAGAAAAGGCATTATCACAAAGACTCCTAAAATAGATCTGTAAAAAAAATCTCCTACAGCACAGATCAGCAAACGTTATATGAAGGGCAGATGCGTTCACCGTGTCACAATTTCCCCGATTGCACTTTCTTTTCTCGCCTGTTTTTTTTACAGATATCTGTATCTATTATGTATAGATACATAGATATAAAAATCTGTGTCTATATCTATCTCTCTATATATAAATAAAAATATAGATAGGTAGGTAGGTAGATAGATAGATAGGTAGATAGATAAATAGAATATTCTTATCTTTCAGGACATTCAAAAGCATGCCTGACATCATTAAACATAAAATTGTTTTGTATGCTCTAGGACATAATAGGTAGGGCTAAACCAAACTGAAATTCTGCAACTAAATATTACAGTAATTAGCATTAAGAAGCTGAGAGGGGGCCTGGGAAGATGGGTCAGTGGTTAAAAAGGGCTTGCTGTTCTTCCAGAGGTTTGGAGTTCAGTTCCCAGCACCCACATCCAATGGCTCACAACTGTTGGTAACTATCTCCAAGGGTTCAAATGAAATAAACAAAGCTTCTTTTGAAAGAAGACCCCAACAGCTAAGTTTAAATGTAGCATAAACAAGGAAGAGATGTGCTACAAGATGGGTTAGGGGAAAACATCCTGAGGAAAGCATAAAATTATAAACCCTGGAAAATATATGGAGAAAAGCACAGCAGAGGTAGAGCACATGGTACATAGCCCACGTGCGACACTGACATTTCAGGAGGAGGGAGGAAGTAGAGAGGAGGCTATACTGAAATAAGAAGTGCAACTGAGGACTTCTCAAAATTCAGAGGCAAAAACAAACAGTGATTCATGAGTATTACAAACCAAGAAAGTTAAGAATAAAGAGATCATTGTCAGGGTAGTTGGTTGTAGAAGCAATAGAGAGGGGAATAGCAGGGTGCAAGTGATCTCATTAGGGAAATGGGAAAGAGGGGACTCTTATTAAGGAGGAGGGTGGAGATAAATACAGAAGAAAAGAGAAGGGAAAAGTAACAGTAAAGATGTCTGAAAAAGTCATTTGGAATCATACTGTTAATGATCTACTAAAAATATAATATGCATAAGTTGGTGTATAAATATTCACATGTAGTTTAAATAAAACTTTTCCATCTCTACTGGCAATACTCTTTCCAAGAGCCAAAGACCACCTCACAAAACCCAATACCAAGCATAAGAAGCCCTATTCTGAGGTATTGGTCAGGATTGGTTGTCCAAGAGAGCCTCAAAACATTGTCATGGTTGCCACCAAGAGGTGGACGGTCCCTATTGCTTAAAGACAGCACTTATTTCAGACAGAAGGCTCAGAAACACTCAAGCTGGAGCTGAATGCCTTCTCCCTGAGGACTAGCTTTCATAGTCTCAGAAGGCCCCATGTAAGCTTCCAAAGAAGGAAAATGACCTACAGCCACCACTTTACTAAATCGCCATAATTCATAACAACAATCCATAAACATTTGTCCTATACCCACTAATAAATGTACCAAATACCAAATACCAAGTAGTCCAATTAAAAAATGGGGTACAGATCTAAACAGAGAATTCTCAACAGAAGAATTTCAAATGGTCAAAAAACACTTAAAGAATGGCTTAACATCCTTAGCTATCAGGGAAATGCAAATCTAAATAACGCTGAGATACCATCTTATACCTGTCAGAATGGCTAAGATCAAAAATGCTAATGACAGCCTATGCTGAAGAGGATGTAGAGTAAGAGGAACACTCCTCCACTGTTGGTGGGAGTGCAAACTTGTACAGCCACTTTGGAAATCAATGTGGTGGTTTCTCAGAAAATTGGGAATCAATGCACCTCAAGACCCAGCTATTCCACTCCTGGGTATATACCCAAAGGAAGCACATTCATGCCACAAGGACACTTGCTCAACTATGTTCATAGCAGTTTTATTCATAATAGCCAGAACCTGGAAATAACCTAGATGCCCCTCAGCCAAACAATGGATAAAGAAAATGTGGTACATTTACACAAAGGAGTATTACTCAGTGGTAAAAAACAATGACATCATGAAATTTTCAGGCAAATGGATGGAACTAGAAAAACCATCCTGAGTGAGGTATCCCAGACTCAAAAAGACAAACACAGTATGTACTCACTCATAAGTGGATATTAGACGTAAAGCAAAGGATAACCAGGCTACAATCCATAACCCCAGAGAAGCTAGGTAATAAGGAGGACCCTAAGAGAGACATGCATGGATCCCCCTAGGAAAGAGAAATAGATAAGATCTCCTGAGTACATTGGGGGCATGGCAGGAAGGGGAGGAGGTAAGAGGAGGTGGCAAGAGAACATGAGGGAATGGGATGGTCGAGTTGGGGGAGGGACAGAGGGAGAGCAAGGAAAGAAATATCCTGGTAGAGGGAGCCATTGTGGGGTTAGGGAGAAACCAGAGGCTAGGGAAATTCCCAGGAACCCACAAGGATGACCCCCGCTAAGACTCCAAGCAATAGTGGAGAGGGCACCTAAACTGGCCTTCCCCTGTAATCAGATCAATGATTGCCCTAATTGTCAACATAGAGCCTTCATCCAGCAACTGATGGAAGCAGATGCAGAGATCCACAGCCAAGCACTGGGTGGAGCTTCTGGAATCCAGTGGAAGAGAGGGAGGAGGGATTATATGAACAAAGGGGTCAAGATCATGATGGGAAAAACCACAGAAACAGCTGAACCAAGCTAGTTGCAGCTCACTGAGTCTGGACTGACAGCTGGGGAACCTGCATGGGACTGAATTAGGCCCTCTGAATGTGGGTGACAGTTGTGTAGCTTGAGCAGTATGTGGGGCCACTGACAGTGGGACTAGAATTTATCCCAGGTGCATGAAGTGGCTTTCTGGAGCCCATTCCCTATGGAGGGATACCTTGCTCAGCCTCCATACAGGTGAGGGGGCTTGGTCCTGCCTCAACTTGATATGCCAGACTTTGTTGACTCCCCATGAGAGGCCTTGCCCTCTCTAAGGAGTGGATGGTGGAGTGGGGTTGGGGGAAGGGGGGAGTGAGCAGGAGGAGGAAGGGAGGGGAAACTGTGGTTGGTATGTAAAATGGGGAAAAAACCTTTTAAATTAAAAAAAGAAAAAGAAAAAGAAATGCCCAAACACAAGAGCCTCCATAAGGCAAATTGCAATTAAAAGAGTTTCGTTACTTCTAGGAAGATAGCAGAGTGGAGACTACCTTTGTGAGATGGTGAAGGAGAGAGTCAATGTAGGAAAAGATATCCAAAACAGACTCTGTCTCAAAGAAAGAATTGGAGGAAGAGCTTCAGAAATGCACAAAAGAAGGCAAGAGGGATGGGGAGGCGGAATGAATGAACCAGGGAGCACTGTGGCAACAACCCCACCAAACCAGGCAAGCTTCCATCCTGGACAGAGTCCTTCCAAGAAGGAAGAAGAGCTGCTCTAGTGCTCAGAGCCAGCCTCCCCATGAGAAACCCCAGAGCACTCGAGCACCACGGTTTCAGGGACACAGCCTGTACTTCTGGGAACCCAGTTAGGAGTCTAAACTCTTCTCAGGAATACAGAGATGTGAAACCGGGAGATTTACAATACCCATAATTCCACTCCCCTACCATATGGCAGAGGAGCAGGTGACCTGTCAAGGTGCTTCCAGAGAATATCAGAGTTGGGCAGAAGGTGACTTCAACCAAAGGAACTTAGAATCAAAGGAGGATAGCCAGGGGCCCCAAAGCTCTGAGAAAGGACTAGAAAACTGGCACCACCTAGTGTCCCAGTACTTACACCTCTGCTAGTGCCCCAGGGAGCAGAAGAATCTTTGAAAGCATGGGATGTACATGGCAGGATGAGGACCCTGTTGCTTCATCTGGACAGGAGAAGTAGACCCCAAACCACACAGACTGTGGAGACACAGACACTCAAGGAGGGCTAAAGGGGTGAGATCCTCAACACCCCTTCCTCAACCACAGCAGAAAATAACATGGTATAGTCCTCATCAACAGAACTAAGGTAAACAGAGGGGTGAACTCCCCTTCTAAAAGAAAGCATCAACTAAGATCACTGATTTCAGTTTATTTCTATTTGTGTACATACTTCTAGATTTTATTTTCTGTTTTATATGTGTAATAGCTTGTTCAAATGTTTAAAACATTTTAATTAAACTTATTTTCTCTTAGTACGTACAGCTACATATTTTGAGTGTTAGTTGATATGCTTACTTGTATCTTATTTGAAGAAGCGCTTAAGTCTGTCCTTTTCTCTTAAGCTAATCCGTAGTATTTCTACACTGATTTTCATGAGTTTACACATACTTCCCCCTTCATTCATACTCTCTCTCCCTTTACTTCATGCCCTAACTCTTTTCTCTTCACTGATTTATTATATTAGATTTTTCCCAAACAGGATCATAAGTAAACATTTAAAAATATATAAAGAAAATTTATCACGTAAATAGAGATTCTGAAAGAAAACCTTAAAAATTCTTAAAAGAATACTATACACAGAGGAACAAGAAAGATAATTTTACACATGAGAACACAGGAAGGAGTACATTCTCTGAAAATAACAGGTAAACATAGAAGATCTGGAAAGGAATCAATCATGCCGAACACAGCAAACTTGCAAACATTCAGAATTATAAATCTAGAAAGAAAAGAATTGCCAGTTAACCAGCACCTCTAAACATCAAGCAACAAAAATCATAAATAAGAGTAAATCAATTTCAGTTATAACCCTGAACAAAAATGGCCTTAACGCACTCATTGAAAGATATAGACTGATGGACTGGATCAGCAAACAAGACCCACCGATCTGCTATTTCCAAGAAACTCACTGATCTAGGAGAGGCATCCATAAACTGACTCAAAAGTTGAACATCAAAGTGACATGCAAGTGGAAGCCACAAACAAGACGACAACCATTCTTGTTCCTGGTAAACTTCAAACCAAACTAGTCAGGAGAGATAACCAATTAATCACTACACATTTAAAATAGTAACAACCCATCAAAAGGATGTAACTATTGTAAACATCCACTGACTCTTTGGGCATAAAAGAACCTATAGGTTTTTAAACAGTGGTGGGAGGGGTATGTCAATACTCTTCTCACATCTAGATAGGTCTTCCAGATTAAAACTAAGTAGAGGAGGTGGAGAAGTGGTTCAGCACTTAAGAGCATTGGCTACTCCTTAAGAGGACCCAGGTTCAGATCCCAACACTGACACGGTGGCTCACAACCATCTGTGCATCGGGAACAAGTGAACCTGATGCTGTCTTCTTGCCTTCCTAGTTACTGGATGCTTTCGGTGCACAGACAAAACACCCCCACACATAAAAATAAATTAAAAATTAAAATACATGAATAAAACTCAGAGCTAGTTACAATACAAGTCAAACATATTTAAGAGATACCTGCATAATATTCTACCAAACAGGAAGCAGACATTCTTAGACTTTGTCTAACACTAACCACATTATAAGTCACAAAACAAGTCTTAATAAATAAAAAATGAAATGGTTCTCTGCTTCCTCTCAGATCCCAATGTTATAAAACTATTAATCAATAGCAAGAATGACCTCAAAACATACACAAATAATTAGAGATGTAAAAATACACTTTTAATGAATAGTAGGTCATCGAAGACACCAGAGAGGAAACTTAAAGATTCCAGGAATCAAATGAAATGCTAGCACCACCTGCTAATCGTGCTCACAATAAAAATTCAGAGTGGGGTGTGAAATGGTTGAGCTGATAAAATGTCTGTGGTGCTTCAGCACAAAAGCCAGGGTCATCAGCATACATCCATAACATCAGTTCTGAAAGGGACAGAGATAGGCAGATCACAAGAGCTCGTTGGATTGGCCACGGTAAGCTCCAGACAAGAGTCTCCTTACTCAAACAAGCACTAAGTTTGGTGATTCCCTTCAGGTAGACTTCAGTTTATTTGGGAGTCCTTCCACTCCAGGTGCAATTGTACAGTCACCAAGCAATGTGTCTGGCAGTATAATGGACAAGTCACATTCACGTGTTGCTGTGGGATGTTCTGTATGTCAAATGTGTTGCTCTGATTGGTTATTAATAAAACACTGATTGGCCAGTAGCCAGGCAGGAAGTATAGGCAGGACAAGCAGAGAAGAGAATTTCTGGGAATTGGAAGGCTGAGTCAGGGAGACACGGCCAGCCGTCGCAGCATGTGAAGATGCCGGTAAGCCACAAGCCACGTGGCAAGGTATAGATTTATAGAAATGGGTTAATTTAAGATATAAGAACAGTTAACAAGAAGCTTGAGCCATTAGGCCAAACAGTTTAAATAATGTAAGCGTCTGTGTGTTTATTTTATAAGTGGGCTGTCGGACTGCCAGGCATTGGCGGGACCCAGAGAGAAAACTCTACAGCTACAACATGTGTCCCAGGGAAGGGCTGGGAAGTTAATGGAAGGCCACATTCTCATGCAGAAGAGGGAAGTGTTTTGTTAGAACTGGTGTGGGGGCATCTTCTATAGTGCACATAATACACGATGGGTGCGCAGTCCTGCAGATGCAGGCGGTCTGCTCTCCGGGTCCCTGCTTAGGGGAGGATGTCTGGAGCTTTGCCGTGCCCTGAAGCATTATTGGTGACAGAAGGACAAACTCCAGGCAGCAAAGAGGGCCCTGCTGTTAGCAGAGGCATAAAGGCATGCAGTCACGCTGACTGAAATATTACAAAAGATATGGACTAATTATGCACCCCAGATTGAAAATCAGTCCCATAAAGAAAGACAACTGAATTGATAATCAATTTGGTATAAATATGTTACTACTATCTTGTCTAAAAACAATTTATATCTGTCAAACTTGCTCCACAATTTCTTCCATCAGTTATCTCACTTTCCCGACACAACAACTTTTCCAACATATCTAGGGATTCCAAAGGGAAACTGAGTAAGTTATAAATTAAAATCTAGCTGCCAAAATTCTTAGCATCTTGGAATGACCATGTCTAAGGCCTTGTCAGAACAAATATCCTAGATTCCTGTGACTCTCTTTCATCATTTTTGTCCTTCAAAATGTGGACCATCTTTCCTTTATATCCATTTCTCAGACAAAATGGTTAGGGGACATGAACTAACCTTCACCCTTATTTTAAAAAATGGAATCTAATACCCCAAGAAAAATTTTGAATGTCCCCATGAACATGTAAATACGAACCCAAATGTAAGCACGTGTTTTAGTTTAAGAAAATTAAGTCTTGAATATGCTTTGAACAGTTGGAAAATCACTAATGCAATGTTGAACTCACTTTAGGAGCCTCTCACATAGCTTCATCAGTACTACTAGATTGATAAATTTTCTTATAATGAAGTGACTTGTTAAAAACACATTCTAGGGGCTGGAGACATGGCTCAGTGGTTAACTGCACTAGCTACTCTTCCAGAGAACCTAGATTTGATTCCCAGCATCCACGAAGCAGCACATAACAATCAATTTAACTCCAGTTTTAGGAGATCCAACACCCTCTTCTGACCTCTGCAGGGACTGCCTCCATGTCATGCACAGACTTACATGCAGGCAAAATACCCATACATAAAAGTTATTTATATTCTATGATTTCAGCCTGTACCAACAGTAACTATAAGATGACCCAAGTTACAGTCGACTCTAATAAGAACTGAGAATCCCGTAAAAATTCTCTAAACATGCTGTGCTTATTGAGCTTAAGTTATAATTCATGTCTCATTCTGATATAGAACATCACTGTTGGTGGTAAGGACCTATGGATATTCTTATTACCATAAACCTTCATCACACTGTCCTCTTACTCTGCTTCCTGAGTTTAATTTCTTGCTATTAGTATTAGGGAAAGGAATACGGCTTCAATTCACATAAGCAAGATCTTGATAAAAGCTTGGGAAATGGTTGAGTGGTGATGGCACATGCCTTTAATACCAGCACTCGAGAGGCAAAGGCAGGTGGATCTCTGTGAGTTCAAGGTCAGCCTAGGCTACAGAGTGAGTTCCAGGACAGCCAGAGCTACACAGAAAAACCCTGTCTCAAAAACACTAAGAGAGAGAAACAGAGACAGAGACAGAGAAGAAAAAAGAAAAAATTGAAAATGGCTTGGCTCCTGGTAGAATTTTGCTCCTCAAACAGAACAGACAGAATACAGACATTTATGAAGACTTAATGATCAGCTCTAATTTGACAGCCCTTGAAAGCACAGATAAAATCAGCTAGGTGTAATGGTGCCTCTGTCACCCCTGCACTTGAGAAGTGAAGACGAGATTATCACAAGTTCATGGACAGCCTACTTGGGCTGCAGAGTGAATTTGAAGCTAGACTCAGATAGATAGATAGATAGATAGAAAGAAAGATAGATAGATAGATAGATAGATAGATAGATAGATAGATAGATAGATAACAGGCATTCTACAGCCCTCTACTAGAACAACCATGCACATAAGCATTCAGCTTAAATTAGTTCAAACCATCTTACCTGTGTAAAAAGTATAAACTGAGCAAACTGCCAAGGGAGCATAAAAGCGACATTGGAGAAGCAGAGCGCCATGAGGTATTTTTTGTGAAGGGTTGAGGTCCTTGAGGGAAGGAAGCAGTACCTGTAAGTTCTTCTGTGAACTACAGTTCCATAGCCAGTATCTCAGAAACATAGGAGTCCTTGCTGAACACAAAAACTAACTGATCTCCTTACCTTTCACATAAAACAACAAAATATAATTTTGGAAATCAACTCACTAAACTTATTTTAAATGGATGCATAAGAGGAATGCTTGAATAAACCAAAATTAGACATTTAGAAATCGTGTTGTACAAAATTTTTCAGTAAATTAAATTATTTAAATACAACTTTAGTTCCTTATTTTAAAAAATGTTTGCTGTTCAATTTTAATCTCCAGGGAAAGCTCAGGAAACAGGACGTGACAAGGATCCTGTGCTCCTTAGGATGTCCCTCAATACACAGAGAAGTCCTTCCCACACCTGGTCACTCACATGATTCAGAAAATAGTGAGGAAGAAGCACGTTGCTGTCCAGGAGTGCACCAGCACTTGTGGGGGACTCCCAGGAAGCTCTTCAAACAGCAAAGCTAAGGACAGTCCCACTGCTGCAGTCAGCATGCAGATTGTGTATTCTTTGGGAACCAAAATCTTTCACCAAAGAGAGTGTAATGTCTCTCGGAATATGAAAAGGCTAAATGCAAACATTTGTGTGAAGACCAAACCATCTCTGTGGTTGCAGCTTCATGTTTTGCACAATCTGGGGTGGGAAGGATTCTTATTTTCAAGCCCCAGGTCCCAAGCAAAGCACAAAGACTGCCTGAGCATTTGACAATCTTGTATTTATTCAGACAAAATTGGCTTTAGTTAGAGTGCGTGCCTTCAAGGTCATGACCTTAAATGTCCTGACGAGCACATTTCACTGTATGACTCCCTCTGCCCTTCAATTAGCAAATGAACAAACATCATGGAAGAGAGAGGGTAGCATCTTTCTCTGTAATTTTTCTAAGCACACAACGTAAGGAATAAATATCGAAACATGAACTGGGAATAGATTCCCCAAGTCATATTCAACCACTAATTGCTCACATACCAGGAGGTAGCCTGTTCTCAAGATCTGCAGTGAGCTTAGGATGCACACTCTACCTTTATTCAGTTGGCTAGCAAATGCATGCTTTAATCAGTTACTTGGGTGTGTGCTAAGTAGTCTGTGGCTAAAGATTTAAATTTGGCATAATTCCTGCCTCTGTGGGTACTTTTAAATACATGATGTACAATTTTAGAAAAAAAAAAAGGAGAAGAGGAGGGAAAGGAAGTAAGGATTGTCATATAAGGTAACTTCCCAGAGCTTAGTAAACTGACTATGGTTATTCCCTGAGAGTTTAGAGGTCATTTCATTCACTAACGTTCTATGAATCTATTCATATAGCCAAGTTATTTATAGTATTCTGCTCTTTGTTTTTCTCAGACCTCTTACATTTCTAAAATACTTAAAACTTAATTCACACAAGAGCGTATCCAAGACAATTTGAAACTAGCTGAATTATTAGAAACATCATTCAGAAATTGATTATATGTATTACATGTATGTACAACATTCTTATGTGTGTGAGTGTGCATGTGTGTGTGTGTGTATGATGTGTGTGTGTGTGTGTGTGTGTGTGTGTATACTCTTTGGGACTATAAAGTTTACAACTTCCCAAATCTATTCATACATGGGAGTCCCTTTTCATGGCACTATATTAATCCTCTTTCAAAGACACAGTTTAGGGACAATGAGCTGGAGTACATTAGCTTTAAGGAATTTAGTACTTGTTTCTCAAAAATCTTTGAATGGGGCTGGACACGTGGCTTTTGCAGAGGACCAAGATTCAACTCCCAGCACTCACATGATGACTCACACCCATCTGTAGCTCTATGTCCAGGGGATCTGACATGCTCTTCTGGCCTCTGTGGGCACCAGGAATGTATACAGTGAAAGTGCACACATGTAGGCAAATTACTTATTCACACACAAGAAAACTAAATAAATATTTCTTTAAAAACCATAAAATTATTATTTAGAACCTGTAGGCTAACATTTTCAATGTTAGAAAAAGTTGATAAATTTATGTTACAATTATCTTATTATTCAATTCATTTTTTAAATAGTTGTAAAACATGGTTTAATTTGGTAATTATGACTTAGGTTAAAGCAAATCTTAAGAAAAATAACAATTTATTTAGCTTTGTTTTATGACTGAAGTTACCTGAGGATAGTAGTTAAGACATACATCTGAAGTACAAGGAATGGATATGAAAAGCTTTCCCGGAGAGGCGGTGTCCACATCACACGGGTGGCCTGGATCCATAAAACACGCAGTTTGTATTATTCTCCGTTACAGTGAATGTTCCTCACTTAAAACTCGGGGATTGGCTTACTTTTAGAATTTTAATACTATGCTCGTTAGATCCTATTTCTCACTGTCTGGGATAGCTTCCGGTCCTTTGACATTCTCTCTCATGGCCAGTAAGGGAGCACTATGAACTGTCAAAGTCAGAAACATGTAAAAAAATATATCAAACCATACACAACTTAGCCACAGGGCCAACAAATACCCAGGGATAGGTGCTGTGAGGACTACAGGCTCAGAGTACACCACAGCCTGAGCCTGGCATGTGGGGCTTTGAGATACTATACACAGGAAGTTCCAATTAGTATAGATGGACATAATCAGCTGTCAAGACTGACCCTGAGTTAATCAAATACACTCTATGTGAGTTAAGTTTTTAAAGGCAATAGAAAGTACTAAGAATTGCTAGTAATGGACACAGTGAAAATCCTAAAATTGAATATATATATTTAGACTGTCTTAAGACACACGGATTAATATTCACTGTATAAATTTTTCTACCAGAAACCCTAAACTTACAGAAAGAAATTAAGTTTTTATCATCTGGTAAGAGTCTGACTGCTTTATTAAGAGCCTCAGAAAGTTATAATTTGTGTAAAAAACCAAACTTGTAAACCCTGAAAAGAGTAATTGGTTTTATTCCCAACTCAAACTCAGTCCACCAAAGCTTGCACACTCAAATGAAATCTTTTCCTTGTGCCAACAGATTGTTGAATGACAAGGCATTTGTTTTCATTGAATGTCATATATTTAAAGCATTTTATGTGTGACTTTGTTTCTTCCTGTAGCTAACTGATTTTTAATTTGGCCCACTATAACAGGAGATAAAGACATCTGCTGCATGTAACCTGGGCCACTACATAGCACATTTGATTCTAAATAATAGTCAGATTCTCTCTTCTTACCACACATTCAACATCTAATGCATAATCTAGAACGTGGAGCACACTCACAATGAATCCATCATATTGTAAACCGTTTTGAGGAGCGCCCTTCAGCCCGACTATGTCTGTCTGACTGCTGTCGGGCCGGCACCGATGTAATCTTTGGGAAGAGCAATGACTCAGTTACGTGAGATGGGCAAGTTCTGGAGATCTGACCCACAACCATTTGTTAAACTTGGGGGCTGGACAGACGGATCTGAGGGGACGAGGATGGGTGTTTAATTCCTAGTACCCACATGGTGGCCCACAACTGCCTGTAACTCAAGCACCAAGAGACATGACACCCTCTCTGGACTCCACAAGCACAACCACAACAACGCGCGCACACACACACACACACATACACGCACGCACTCGCACAATAAATCTTTAAAAATACTGTATTGTAGAATAAAAAAAAATGGTTAAGAGGGTAAATGTTGTTTTAAGTGTTCTTACCATTAAAAAAAAAAAAAAAAACTTTCAAAGCCAGATACGGTGTACAAGCAATATATTTCTAGCACTTAGGAGGCTGAGGCAGGAGAATCAGAAGTTTTGAAGCCAGCCTAAGAGACACAGTGAGACCCTGTCTGAAAAAGTCAAAAGAAGAAAGAGGTAGGTGTATATTTCAGGAAGAAAGAGAGGAAAGTGAGGTTTTAGAGCCAGACAAACACAGAACAGGAAGTCCAGCTTCACCATGCAATCTTGGTTAAGTAACGTAATTCTCTAAATTTCAGTTTCATAAACTGAGTGATGAAGATAATATCTGGCCACCAGAGGTTTAATAGTCAATTGATGACATGCATCAAGTGCCTGATTCAGGGAGTACAATGCTGCCATTTATCTACAAAACATTATGTATGTAAATAAGCACCAACAGGTTGATAGACCATGTATTTTAAATTTTACTGATTTACGATTTTAGATTAATATAATTAGCATATTAATTTACAACAAAGTGCTTTAAGATTGCACAGTCACAACACAATGTAACCATCGTAGTTTAGTCGTTATATTTACTTGTTCAGCAAGCCACTCTATGTTTTAAAAAGGTTGAATAGAACACAAACCTCTCCATGATTGAAAAAGTAGCACACTACTGTAATCAGACCTCCTAGCTGACTCCCACTGTAAAAAGAATAAAGTACACAGTCAGAGCATGCAAAATACAGGTTCTTCCCACAAAATTATCCCAGAATTAAAAAACGTAATTTTCTATGCTTAAGACATGAATAACTAAGCCATAAGACCACAAATATTTCCCAAATGCCTGTGTAGTTTCCCAGATCCTGACTATATAAAGACAAAAAGTGTATATAGAATACAGTCTCAATTTTATAATTACATCAAAATGTTTTCTAAATAAACCATGGGCATAAAATAATCTTAAATTCACAGCCCAGCACTTTGGTCTGTATGGTATTCTGTCAATTATGTAAATTGAGTCAAGTTTTGTCTTTTGAAATTAGGCTTAAGTGACTGAGGGATTAAAGCCAAAGACTTAACAGTTTCACTTGGCAGTAACTCCTAACTGGTGGACTACAAATACTCTGACGGGAGCCACACTGTAGACTCTACACATCAGACCTATGGTGCCTAATAATCATCACAGACGTTCAGACCCGTGTTGTGTAGTGTTTCTTGTCTTGTATACGTTCATCTGTGGCCCAGATCCCAAGCCTCTGTGTTATAAACACCAAGCCGGCAGAGTCTATGTGTGCTCACTCATCACTGTTTCCTCAGCATGGGATACAATAAATATTGGGGGAATGAGATGAAAAAATAAAGATGAAAGCGGCAAGCTGTAGGAATAGCCCTGACCACTGTGTACGGGTAACAAGACAATGAACTACGGAAGAGGTGTGTGATGTGTCAAAGGATGTCATAAGGCATTGTGAGGTGCCTTACATTGATCAGAAGGGAAAGCATGCCAACTCATTTTGTCTTTATTTTAGAAATGTTTTAGTTAGCATACAACATAATGGTTTCATTATGATATATTCATGTATATACCATATATATGACATCATATATGATACATATCATATATATGTGATTTTATTTTGCACATATTCAGCCCATTATATTCTTTTGTTCCTTTTACACTTTGCATTCTTTTTGGTCTGCCTTATGCTTTCATATCTTATATACACACATATATATTATATATAAAATATATGTAGTTAATTTCTAACACATACAAACTATTATTTCTCTATAAAAATCTAGATTCAGAGAATCACACTATGCATGTTTTCTTTTTCCTCATTACATTTATCCATTTTTTACTTTTATGTATATGAGTGTTTTCCTGCATGTATGTATATATGTACACCATAAACATGCATGCCTGGTGGCCAAGGAGGCCAGAGGAGGGTGTCATACCCTTGGAACTGGGATTACAGATGACTGCAACCAGCTGTGTGGATGCTAGAATCTGAACACTGATTGTCTGCAAGGACACCAACTGCTCTTAACCACTGAACACCCCACCCCTTACTTACTCTTGTTCCCCACTTCCATGTCCATTAGTCCCTTGTCTCCCGAAAATAGTATTCCTTCTAATTTCATAACTCAGCCTATATGTTTAAAATCTAGATTAAATCTACATATAAAAGAAAACATGGTATCAGTCTTTATTGGTTTATTTCACTTAACTAGGATACTCTCCAGTTCCATACATTTTCTTGAAGGTGAAACAATTTCACTTTTATTTACAGCTGAAAATAAAGTCCACTGTACATATGTACCACACTTCCTTTTCTACTTCTGGATTTTATTTAGGTTAGCATAAAAACCACTGAGTTTTTGTCATGGCATATTCCTACAAATATGTTATTAAGCTGTGCTCTCCCCTCCTCTCTGCTCCTAACCTCTCTCCCCCTCCATTGGTCCTCTTTCCTTTCCTCGCCAGTTCCCACTTCCGCTTGTCTGTATGTGCACTACACATATGCTGGTGCCTGCGGAGGCCAGAAGACGGCGCTGGAGTGACAGTGCTTGTGGACTGCCCAGTGTGGGTGCTGGAAACTGAAGCTGAGATCTCTGCGAGGGCAGCGGGTGGTCTTAACTTCTGCTCCGTCTCTCCAGCCCCTTCTGGTTTTCTGTCACGTGTGTTCTATCACTCTTTCTAGCTCTTCAGCACCTTCTTCACCTCTCAAGATTCCCTCTCCAGTTTCATGACTTATGAGCAAGCATGCACACCTGCATGCACACACATACACATGTATACACACATATACTTTTATTGAAATCTAGGTTCCTCATATGAAACATGTATTTTTTTTTTCTGAGTCTGGCTTATTCTATTTAACCTAATGATTTCATTTGCATTCATTTTGCTGCAAATGTCATGATTTCATATTTATTTAGGGCTCAAAATATTCTATTGGGTGTATGTACCACATTTTCTTTATCAGTTTATCTGTTGACAGGTAACTAGGCTGTTTTCTATTTCTGGATAGTGTGACTAGTGCAATAATAAAGATGATTTGCAAGTAGCTCTATGATCTAAGACTTTGAGACTTCCCAAATTTTTCTCCCATTGTGTGGTCTGTGTGTTAATTCTGCAAAGTATTTCCTTCTCCATGCAGAAGCTTTTCAATTTCGTACAATGCAATTTGTTGATTCTTGCAATTATTTTCTCCCATCCAGGCCCAGCCCTGCTTAATTTCCCAAATCAGACTAGATCAGTTGCATTATGGTAGTGACCAGACATGCTAGCAATTATTTCCTGAGCTGTTAGAACTCTATTAAGAAGGTCTTTGCTTATGTCTGTATCTTTTAGTGTTTTCCTGTACCAGAAATCCTCAAGATTTATGGTACTATATTAAAGTTTTTTCTTTGAGCATTTAAAGTTGTTTTGCTTTAGGGAAACAATAGAGACATCTAATTTTATGGTTCCACATCCAGTCATCCCCAAAGCACTACATGAGGACAGGAATTTTGATCTCCAGCCAGGCAGTGGTGGCACATGCCTTTAATCCCAACACTCGGGAAGCAGAGCCAGGCGGATCTCTCTGAGTTGGAGGCCAGCTGGGTCTACAGAGCGAGATCTAGGACAGGCACCAAAACAGCACTGAGAGGTAGAAGCAGGAGGATCAAGGGTGCTCCCTGGCCAGAACATCTATCCGATGAGTGATCACCAGGTTCAGTGAGAGGTCCTGTCTAAAATTATAAGGCAGAGCACAATAGAGGAGGACACTTGCTAAGATACTGTCCCCAGACCCTAAATCCAGATTTTTTTTTTTTACTTCTAATTTTATGTGATTCAAAAATAACCACTAAAAACAAAGCTCATGGCTTGGGAATATAGTTCACTGAAAGAAACAAATAAATCTGACAAAGTAGTTAAGCAATATGGATATATATTATATCAATCAACAAAAATGAAAAACAAGTTCTCTGTTGGCACTATTCCATCAGTGCAAGGTTGCTAGGCTGGGTAGACCCAGGTATGGCTGCTCTCTCTATGGTCCCCCCCCCCCACAGCCAAGTCACTGGATGACTCCAGACAGCACATTCCAGTAAAAACAAGAAGAAATAGAGAAAGGGCAGCTGAGCCTGTAGTTTGTGACAAAGTGTTCCTAGACAGAACCATGGTTGACTTTGCCTTAACTTTCAATGAGAAAAGCTAACTCATTTGGCTCTCCTAAGGAGCAATTGAAAGCAGGGGAATAATATATGATAGTAATAATTAATTTCATGGCCTGAGACTAGGCACATTTACACTCCAAACAAAATTGTAATACTGTTATCAAGAAAGACTGGCTAATGAATGTGTTTCCCACAAATGATATAAAAATGTTTGATAACTTTTAAAATCTCACATCGAAAAGAATAAAATTAGAAACAACATTCTGCTATGTAATGTTGTCATAACTTACACATGAACTAGAGGCATCTTCATTAACATTTTTGTTGATAAATCTTAGTTTTCAAAAATCTTCAAGAGGATAAAATAGAGGCCTGTAAGGTGTCTTTAGTGGAGGTTCGTTTTCTGTTTGCATGGTATTGGTTAGGGAAAACCATTTCTATAAAATTTCCTAGAACCAGTCAGTTGGTGTCATCCACTTCCTTTTCATTTAGTCAGTAAGGATCAACCATTCTTTATAGGCTCGCTCACTCTAGTAGTCTTTACTAGTCTTTACTAGTCTTACCTCAGGTATGTACCATAGATGAAAAACAATCCCATCATTAGTCCATTCAACATAAAAATTACACCAACGTAAAAGCAAGCAGGGTCTCCCAGTCCTTTAAAAAAGACAGACTAGTCAGCATTTAATAAGCAAAATTATTTCAATGCTTTATAATCAAGAACTCGTAAGTTTGCTCAAAGTATTTGCTTTCACGATCAGTCTTTAATGTTAGAATCATCTTTACCGCCACAGAGGATGTTTTGTTTGCTGTCCTGGGGACCAAAGCCAGGGCCTCTCACACAGCCCCAACCCCTACAACATACATTTGGTTAAATTTACACTGCCCCCTAGTGGCACGTTTCTATAATGTGATGTTATGTTGGAGTTCACATTAATTTAGACAATAATGCTGCTGCTCAGTGTCTGGGACTTTCTGTAGAGCCGCTGCATATTTTGTCTTTTCTAGGCTCTCCGGTGAGTGACACACAGTCCTTAATCTCTGGGAAAAGCCTTAGTCTCTGTGATATGATCCAGTCACCTCATCTGTTACGATGTAGAGAGAATGTTAACTTATCTGATCTATATGGCTGTGATCATGTGTACACAACTTCCTGGGTGCTTTAGAGTCAACATTTCACATGAATCTCAGGCAGAAATTTGAGATTAGCTGGTATGAAGGATTGTCATGTTTGGGAAAGCAGCATTAAAAACCGTGGTAACTTTCAAAGTTAGGCTGCTGTGCCTGCTGGGAGGCAGAACCCTGCTGGCTCTGGTTCACTAACCCTTTCATCCCAAGACCACACGGCTTCTTTCACATGCTCTCTCTACTGCCAGTTACCATCCATGCACAGCTGGTCTCAAGTCTATATTTGGACTGGAACTTTTTGCTTTTCGCTTGATTATTTCCAGTTCTGGGTCTTTCAGCTACCTTAAACAAATACATGCACTGAAACAACACCCACTCGAGCTACTTTTCATTTCCTGTCAGTCCAAAGACTCAAACTAGAAGCCAGTTATAGGATTCTCCACTCTCCTTCTTCTCACCCAAATATTTTACTTCCGAAATCCAGACACTTTCTTCAAACTGACTGAGAGCATATCAGCCATCTACCTGATCGCATGGAACCCGCCTCTACCCTTACAAATGTGCTTTAATGAAGCTGGCAATGATGCTTCAGTATGTAGATCCCTTATGGCTCTTCAGTACATAAGATGCAAATCCCTAGCCAGCAAGTAGTCCAGTGTGGTCTGCCCTTGATTACACTCCTAGCACCTGGACATTTGTAATATGCACTATGGCGATAACTGCTAACAGCCTTGATGATAGTATAAGCTCTCCAAGTTTAAGACCCATGTCTCCCAGCTCTTCAAGTACCAAACACTAGTCTGTTGCTGATTGAGAACTTAATATATATCATACATGTTCAAGGTGATGCCTTTTACCCTTAGAAAAGCTGATGATGGACACACTACAAAGCTTGATGATGGACGCACTACAAAGTCTAATTTAGTTTGATGAGCCGTAGTCTCCATTGCTATCTGTTGCAAAAATCACAAAGAATTTCACTCCTTAAGCATCTTCTCCAGTATCACTTTAGATTTTTAAGGGAATCAATAAAAAAAAAGTATGGGAAATTCAAATTTTTTCATATTCCAAGAGTTAAATAAATGTAGCAAGTAGCAGTATTGTAGAAAAATAGTCATGTATGAAGACACTGAAAACACCTGTGTGTTAGATACGTGTTTCTGTGTGGCTATGGACAGAGTCTCATGGGCATCTGGGAAACTATTACATAATTCCAACAGAGTTTTGGTTTCTTTGTTTTTTGTTTATTTGTTTTGGGCAAAGATACCAATATAGAAGATATTCGGGGCCAGGTGGTGGTGACTGGTGACACACGCTTTTAATCCCAGCACTCCGGAGGCAGAGGCAGGCAGATCTCTGTGAGTTCGAGGCCAGCCTGGTCTACAGAGTGAGTTCCAGGACAGGCTCCAAAGTTACATGGAGAAATCCTGTCTTTAAAAAACCAAGAAAAAAAAAAAGATATTCGGGAGAGTTTCATTAAAATTCCTCTTGTAGTGTGAACAAAGATAAAGCAATATTTATAATAGCTGATTATTAATATCAACTAATCCATAACTATTGCAAGTATATATTTGGACCTTTGCCCCCCAAATGAATGCACGAATGTTACCACAAACATTCTTTGTACCATCTCATTCTGAAATGGATTTTTACTCAAAAGTACCTGATGTTGGGAGTTAAATTTCCAGTTGATACTCAAATTGCTAAGCATGTAGTCTTCTCAAAAAAATGACTAAGGTGTAAAATATTTACTGAGACGAATCAGTTCTCTACTGTCTTAAATAAAATTGATCACAGTTTATAATAAACCTTAAAGTGTGTCACAACATCAGATGTCTATGGAAACACCAGTGAGCACACAGCAGCGTAGAGGAGGACACGTGCCTTCACAGCTCTGGATTTCTTTCAGAGGTTCTATTCTGGTGACATTCCAGCAGGTCTTAGTTTCCAACCCAAATAAATTCATTATGCCCACGATTGTGCGATACCAGTAGGCTATGACTACCTATAAAAGAGAAGATAGAAGAAAACACATATTCTGATCATAAAGAGAGCTTTTCTAAAATACCATTCTATGATGTTTGCTTTAATGTTATAAACCTAAGCAAACTTATTTGAGAAATAGTATGAAATTATATATTAGTAACATTTACATAGATTAGTCCATTTAATTATAGCAATATAACCATACAACCAAATATAAGAGTATAATCTAAATTTCTTTATTATTAAAACACATCATTTTAGAAACTTCAATGCAATGGAGTAAGAGCTCCAGGGCACATTAAAAACTTGACCAGTGACAAGACTGAGGTAGCCAGTTCTTTTCAACTGGAAACCTACTTTTGAAAGTTCAGAAGCAAGAGAGGGAAATAAAGACAGAAATAAAATAAAATAAAATAAAATAAAATAAAATAAAATAAAATAAAATGCTTATACCTGGGATTTTTTAACTTGGTGGATTTTGAATCAAAGATATGAGAATTCTTGGTAGAAAGGGAAAAAAAAGAATTTCAAAAAAGAAGCACATAAAACTGACACTTAACATTTGAACTCACCCTGGTCACCCCTCTGGCACTGACAGCATGAAGCTGCACTTACTCAATGACATACATCACTGAGCAACTTCATAATGTTCTTTCTCAGTCCAACCCATAGATTCATAATTTTGTCTTTTAAAAATACGTTATACTGTTAAAAATTTCATTGTTATTCTTGTGACTTTGCCATGCCTATACAAAATAAAATACCACATTATATGTATATGCTAAATCTAGAATTATATTTCTCTTGGTATGAACTTTGACATAGTAAGGAAAGCACAGCTTTGGAGTCAAAACTGAACTCAAATTCTGTCTCTGTGGCTGGAAGAGATAGCTCAGTGGTTAAGAAAACATATTGTGTTTACAGAGGACTATAGTTCCCTTCCCAGCACCCAGGGTGGGTAACTATCACCTCTAATTCCAGCTACAGAGGGTCCAATCCCCCTCTTGAACTCTATGGGCACTTGAACTTACACATACATAAACCCACACACAGAGACATACACTTATACATAATTAAAAATAAAATAAATCTGATTAAAAAATTCTCACTCTGCATATTATAATTTCAATGTCCACAAGTGATCTTTCAGCCTCAGAACATCAGCTCATCTTTCAATTTAACTTAATAATAATCATTTTTTATGAAAGGAGTGAGAGGACGTCTGTGTAGAAGGCTGGCATAGAATAAATATGGAATATATTTAACCTCAAAAATAGTTCTAGATTTATATTTTTAACACACAGATTAGATACTGATAGTGTAAACACAAAAAGCATGAACATACAAAACTGTGATACTCTGTAGTCATCAGTTAATTGAAGCCTTCCCCATTTTTCATCATCTCAAGATGGAAATACAACGCAGAACAAACACCCAGCTTCAGGTCTTGGCAATGACATCATGTTTTAACAAGCAGTTTATCATATTTTCACAATGACTTTTAAACCATCAAAGAGGAAATTGAAAATACAGTTAATAGTCAATAAAGACATGAGGATCTTTGCAGCAAGTCCATGTGTGTGTTTCACAGGTAGAACCACCCTCCCCCATACAAACCTAAGCTGTTAACTAAGACATACATACATCTCACAGATAGCATCTCCCCTCCTGTAACCCAAAATCCCCACTGTCACAGTATCTGTGGACTAAGCCATGCATGTGTTCCACAATTAGCACTTCTGGACCCTCTCTATAGTGACCTCAGGTCCCCATGATCTTAAGCCCTGAGTGGCTGGTGCACTCCAAGGGAGCCCTCTTCTTCTCTTACCCGTTAGGACTCTAAGACTGTCAACTGGAGACCTATGTTAAATGTCTGTGCACCATGCTGATAATTCTCACTTTTGTCTCTCTCTGGTACTCTAACCTCAATTTCTGAGGAACTTCAGGGAAAGTCTTCTAGCTCAATAGAAAGTCCCTTCATGTTTTCAGAGCTTCATCTTGCCTCAGCTGAGCAAGAATGACATCTTATACCCCAATAGCACATCACCACTGAGTGACTCCCAGACTGAATCACAAGCACAAAAACAGAAGATTCAAATCTTTCAAGTTGGCCAGTAGTAAATAAGGATCCAAATGCCCACTTAAAAATGGCAGCCTAGATCTCCTTTCCAAAAGACCCAGGCAATGGCCTAGCCCCAGATGCCCAAGTTCCACTGTAAAAACACAACACAAAGAACCAATACAGTATTCCTGTAGTAATTTTTGATAGATTCACAACATGCCCCCCCCCCCCCTTGGGCATGTTTGCACATGCCTGGCAGACCTAGACACTTCCGCCTAGCCAGTTCCAGGTCAAAATAGCCATTTCTGGGTCAAGGCATCTTGCGTGACCAGGACCCTGTGGCTTTGCATGGTTGCATAAGAGCGTGCAACACAACCATGTGATCTGCGCATGCGTGGAGTAGCCACATCAACATGTGTACGCATGCGCCACCCAGCCTTTATAAGCCGGCGCCATATTCCCGGCTTCCTCCTTCTTTCCTCATCTCCACACACGTGTCTTTTCCAAAGGCCTGAGCACTCGTCTGTCTCTCTCATCTTCATAAAACTCTTGTTAGTGGATTCTGTCGTGTTCCATGACATTTCCTCGCAGGGTAAGAGCACCGCTAAATAACTAACATCTGGTGCTGAGACCAAGCAAGTGCTTCCAGGCGCCCTGCGCCTGGCTGGAAACCCGTAAACCGGGGACTGCTGCACACAAACCAGGGACTCTGCTCCGTAAGCAACAGACCGCTCTCCATTCGCCTGGCTGCACTAAACTACATCCAACACCACTTCTCCGATTGGTGAGTCCCCCACTTTTCGGCCAGCATAAATGGTTTCCTGAATCTGTGAGAACGACCGTTGAGCATTCGGCGCCTCACTAAGTATTCTTGAAACTGGGGGAACCCCCCGGCCACGATCTTTATTGGCTATGGTCGGCCCCTATCGCAGGCCTAAATTTCTAGCCATCTCCCATGTCTACAGCCTGAGATATTCCTCGCTGTTGGACCACCGCCGTTGGGTGCGTCCTGGGGGCTGTGTGAGGGTGACACGTTCATCCAGCTTGACGAAGTGGTAGATGCTGTCCGGATTCCCAGGGAATCCTTGCCTCGTGCGGCGGGGCCCCGGCTTCTCTGCTGACAAGGCGATTAGCAGCCTGTGCCTGGTATCCGTCCTTGGCCTTGGGGACGCCTGGGACCTTGGTTCCGGATCACGTTTGTTTTTATTTTATTTTATTTTTTATTTTTCTGCCTCTCTGCTGCAGACATGGGAAACAAGGCTTCCAACCCTATTAGTCCTTCCTCTCTCTTAGGCTGTCTTCTTGAAGCTTTAAAACCTCTCAGCTTAATGCCTTACTTAAAGATTCCTAAGCTGATCCACCTCTGTACTAAAAAATGGCCCAAATATGCTTTACAAAATAACAAAAAATGGCCGCCAAGTGGCTCCTTAGATCCCGATATTTTACGGGAATTATCTAATTACTGTCAGCGTGCAGGCAAATGGAAAGAGTTGCCCTATATCATAGGTTTCTTTTATCTAAGTGCTAAACCGTCTTCTGGATTCCTTCTCTCCTGCTCATACGCTCTTAACTATGCCTAAACCGGAGGATTCTCTGACTCCGGAGTCTCTGACTCTAGATCCTGCTAATGAACCCCCACCTATTTGACCTCCGGCTCCCATCCCTACTCCTAGGGTGACTGTTCCTTCAGCTCCTTTTCCTGATTCTTCTCCCTCTAAAGCTGATCCTCCTTCGGCAGCAGCTGTTCCTCCCTTGGCAGTGGTCATTTCCAAAGGCCCTGCCCTGGCTCCAAACTTCATCCCTCCTACCACCCATTCTCGAACTGCTAAATTGCCTGATTCCAGCCATCCAAACCCTTCCACTGTTCTCCCTTTGCGAGAGGTGGCTGGTGTGGATGGACGGATTAAGGCTCATGTTCCGTTCTCTCTCGCAGAACTCTCTCAGATAGAAACTAAGCTGGGTTCTTATTCTGCTTCCTTTATTAAACAGTTTCAATATATAACTCAATCTTATAGTCTCACTTTTCATGATATATATGATATTTTCTAATAATTTACTTCCTGAGGAGTGCAGGCGGGTATGGGAAGAGGCTAGGACCCATGCAGATAAAATTCACCAGACTAACCTTTTACACCCCCCAGGAGCTGAGGTGGTTCCTGACCAAGAACCACACTGGGACTATAACACCCAGGGTGGCTGTCTAGCCAGAGATAGGTTTATTACCTGTCTCCTGACAGGCCTCTGTAAGGCTGCCCTAAAACCAGTAAACTATGAAAAACTAAAAATGGTAATTCAGGATAAGGACGAAAATCCGTCTCACTTCTTAGAGTGGCTCACCAAGGCTCTACTTCAGTTCACTAGCTTAGACCTGGAAAGCCCTGAGGGCAGGCAGCTCCTAATGACCCACTTTGTCTCACAGAGCTTCCCCAACAGTAGGGATAAACTTAAACTTTTAGAGAACGGCCCTCTGACTCCACAGGCAGATGTGCTGGTGATAGCATTTAAGGTGTACCATGGAAGAGATGAAAAGGCCCAGAAAAGGAACTGCCAGATGCTGGCAAGCACCATCCGACTGGCTCCCCGAAAGCCATCTGGTCCCTGTTTCAAGTGCGGGAAAGAAGGCCATTGGGCCCGGGCTTGCACCACTGCCCCATGAAGGGCACCGACAAGGCCTTGTCCAAAATGTTGCCGAAAGGGTCACTAGTCAGCTGACTGTCCTAATGTCCCAAGCGACATAGGAACGCCAGATGAAGACCACCCTCTGGCTGACTTTCTAGGCTTGGCCTACAGCGAGAATTGACGCTGCCCAGTTCCCACCCCAGCACTCCCATCTCACACAGGGAATCAGGGATAATAATAATAGTAAATGGGCACCCCATCTCATTCCTTTTGGACACCAGAGCTACCTACTCTGTACTGAGAGAGTTTTGGGGGCCCACCTCTCCTGCTCGTCTCCCTATTGTCGGGGTTGGGGGAAAGCCTTACCTACCTCATCAGACACTACTTAATTGCATTTTCAGAGGCATCCCTCTCACACACACATTCTTAGTGGTGCCAAGCTGCCCTGTACCTTTAATGGGGAGGGATCTTCTAGCTAAGGTAGGAGTGTCCATTTCTTTCACTCCACACATTCGCCTCATCCCAGACGTGCCAGCAGCTCCCCTCCTCCTTCTCCTAGCCACTCACTCTACTGACTCTAACAATTCATTTCCCTTGTCAGCCTCTCAGGTAGACCCCAAAGTCTGGGATATCCAAAACCCTTCTATTGCTAGACACCATCAGCCTATTATTATCCAGCTACAAGATCCTGCCAGATATATCACCCAAGCTCAGTACCCTCTCTCACTCCAGAGCCTAAGAGGACTTAAGCCTATCATTTCTGACCTTCTCAGGAAAAAGCTGCTCAGCCTAACCTCTTCACCTTTTAACACCCCCATACTTGGAGTTAAAAAGTCTAATGGAACTGGTTCAAGACCTCTGGCTCATTAACTCTGCAGTGGTCCCCCTCCATCCTGTAGTGCCTAACCCTTATACTCTCCTGTCCACTATCCCTTCGGGAACCTCTCACTTCTTAGTTCTAGATCTCAAAGATGCCTTCTTTTCTATTCCTCTCAGTCCTCAGTCTCAAAATATCTTTGCTTTCACCTGGACTGACCCTGACACTCACCGGCCCACACAGCTGACCTGGACTGTTCTGACGCAAGGATTCAGAGACAGTCCACACCTATTTGGTCAGGTTCTGGCCTCTGACCTGCTTTCTCTAGTCTCTCCCTGGTTCTAAACTAATACAGTATATAGATGATATTTTACTCTGTAGCCCATCCTTACAGGTTAGCCAAACTAACACCTCTGTTCTCCTAAATTTCTTATCCAGCTGAGGTTACAGGGTATCTCCTTCTAAAGTTCAGCTGTCAACTCCCCAGTTCACCTATTTGGGTCTATACATTACTCCAACTCACAAGGCTATTACTGTAGACAGAAAGCATCTAATCTCTTACAGTCCCTTCTACTAAACAGGAGATTCTGTCTTTCCTAGGAATAGCTGGTTTCCTACGGTCTTGGGTTCCATCTTTTTCTCTCCTTGCTCGCCCCTTATACGAGGCAGCTCAGGGCTCGCCACATGAGCCCCTCCTCCATCCTGTCACTAAACCTTTCCAAAAGCTCCAACAGGCCCTTCTTCAGGCCCCAGCACTTCATCTCCCAGACTTAACCCGTCCCTTCTCCCTCTATGTAGCAGAGAAGGAGGGATTTGCCCTGGGAACTCTAAGGCATCAGCTGGGACCCTCCTTTGCACCTATAGCCTATCTATCAAAGAAGCTAGACCTTACCAGTCAGGGCTGGGCACCTTGCATCCGTGCCTTAGCAGCTACAGAGCTCCTTATTCGGGAATCAAAGAAGCTAAGCTTTGGGTCACCCATTATTGTGTTTTCTCATCATAATCTGTCCTATCTTTTAACTTACAAAGGCTTACAAAACTTTACCTCCTTCCCGGGTTCTTTCTCTCCAGGTGGCATTCCTAGAGGATGTCACACTTACTTTCCAGACTTGTCCACCTCTTAATATTTCAAGCCTCCTCCCTCAATCTAATGCTGAATATTCTTCTCATTCCTGCACTGAAACCTTAGAGGAACTGTTACCTCACCCTTCACACATACAGGAGGGCACATTGCCTCAGGCCACTTACACCTGGTACACAAATGGCAGCTCCTTTTTATATGAAGGGACCCGTAAAGCAGGTTATGCCATAGTGTCAGATACTGAGATAATAGAGGCACAGGCATTACCCACACACACCACTAACCAACAGGCTACGCTGATAGCTCTCACCCGTGCCTTCCAATTGGCACAGGGACAATCTCTAAATGTTTACACAGACTCCAGATATGCTTTTCATATCCTCCTGTCCCATGCTGCTATTTGGAGGGAGCGTGGCCTTCTCACAGCAAAAGGGGGATCCATCTCTAATTCAGGCCAAATAATGGCCATGCTGGAGGCTTCCCATCCCCACCCCCAGAGCTATAGGAATTGTCCACTGCCAGTCTCATCAGACCGATAGCTCCATCATCTCTAGGGGGAACAACCGGGCTGACCAGGCAGCCAGGACAGCGGCCCACCAGGGCCAAGTCTCACCTCACCCACCACAGGGAATCCATACAGTACAGCCTACACCCTCACAGGGAACTCCAGACACTAGACAAATTCTTTCCTATTTACACCAGCTCTTCCATCCTAATAATCTTGCTCTGTCTCAATTTGTAAAAGCTTACCTGCAGCCCACCTCTGAGGACTTACAGTTCTTAAGAACTATTACTGCCTCTTGTGAGATCTGCCAAAAAACAGATCCCAATACCAAGTATAGGAGTCAGCCTTTTCCCTCCCACCAGGCTAGAGGTTCCCTTCCAGGGACTGACTGGCAGCTCGATTTTACCCATATGCCCACAGTCAGGAAAGTTAAGTATCTCCTCATGATGGTGGACTCATTTTCAAATTGGGTGGAGGCTTATCCGGTTTCTAATAAGCAGGCTCAGACAGTTGCAGACCTCCTTCTCTGAGAAATTATTCCTCAGTTTGGGGTTCCTGCTTCTCTTCAGTCTGACAATGGCCCAGAGTTCACCTCTCAGATTTCTCAGACACTAGCTAAGGCTCTTAACATTCCTTGGCATTTTCATATCCCATACCGTCCTCAATCCTCAGGAAAGGTGGAGCGTACCAACCGGTCTTTAAAAACTATTCTTACTAAGATGTCACAGGAACTTCACCTCGACTGGGTAAGATTATTGCCTCTAGCTCTTCTCAGGCTCAGGGCTCTTCCTAAAAAGCCTCTTTCAATTTCTCCATTTGAACTAATGTATGGAAGGCCAGTTCTAACACCAGGTCTTTTATCCAACCCTCCAACTGTTCCAGATAGCCTGTTAACTCCCCTTTTATGTCACCTAAGGTCCATTCTATGAAACTACGCAGACTGTTCATTACCTCAGCCGTGTGACAATAATTGTCCACCTCCAATCCACATTGGGGATCAGGTTCTTCTCTTCCCTCCAGGCCAGTGCCCTTCACCCCTTTCCCCTAAGTGGCAGGGACCCTTCAAGGTAATTCTTGTGACTCCTACAGCTGCTAAACTCGAGGGCTTTCCTCATTGGGTCCACCTGTCTCATCTAAAACCTTTTATCTCACCTCCATCCCAGAAAAATCTCTCTTCATATACAGTGAAACAAACAGGGCCTTGTACTCAAGATCCAGAGGACATCAGGATCCACTGCCTTGTCACCAATTCCAGAGGAATAAGGTATCACCCCTTCATTTCCCAACCAGGGCCACACAGAGCCAGAGGCAAAAAGGACCATCAAAAATATCCAGGTGGTAAGGAAAAATATAATACAACAGTCTATCATTGTTCAATACTCAGCAACTGATCACCTGTGTTTCCTAAATGCTAAAGTAATAAAGGAAACAGGTACCTTAAATAAACTACCTCTAATAAGGCTTGTCTCAGATAAAAATTAAGCAGAGTACTAAGGCCAGATCTACCTCAGATAAATGCCAACTCCAAAAATAAAATAATAATGATTCTTTTTTCTCTAAGCTTTTTCTATGTCAACAGTATCTTGTCAAACAGAAGGTTCCCAGCCACAGCACGGATGGACAGCTGCAGAACAAGGGGACAGCAGAACATCATTCCAGGACCCCCCACCACCATCCCAGGACTTCACAAGCTACCCTCCCCATTTCCCCCAAGAGCCAACCAATGCCCACTATTTATCCGGAAGCAGTCTTTGAGAGAAACGTTGCCCCATACCCACTCAACCACAATTTTTTTTTCTTTTTTAAAAAAGAAGAGTCAGGGATGATGGATTCATAACACGCCCCCACGGTCGGGCATGTTTGCACATGCCTGGCGGACCTAGACACTTCCGCCTAGCCAGTTCCAGGTCAAAATAGCCATTTCTGGGTCAAGGTGTCTCATGTGACCAGGACCCTGTGGCTTTGCATGGTTGCATAAGAGCGTGCAACACAACCATGTGATCTGCGCATGCGTGGAGTAGCCACATCAACATGTGTACGCATGCGCCACCCAGCCTTTATAAGCCGGCGCCATATTCCCGGCTTCCTCCTTCTTTCCTCTTCTCCACACACGTGTCTTTTCCGCAGGCTTGAGCACTCGTCTGTCTCTCTCATCTTAATAAAACTCTTGTTAATGGGTTCTGTCATGTTTCGTGACATTTCCTCGCAGGGTAAGAGCGCCGCTAAATAACTAACAATTTTCTCTGAGAGAAACAATTTAGAAGACACACAATACAATAAAAACAAAGTATCAGTTATAAATATGTACTAATAATTCAAAGGGAGTATGAATAAACATCTGAATGAAGACCAACACAACAAAAACAGATGAATAAAATAAGACAATTTTGGATATGAACATAGGATTCTATAAAGATTCTGGTTTGTTACCTTTATCTTCTTAGAATTCCATACATGTATATAACTTGTTTTGAGAAGATCCGCCTCCCACTCGCTCTCATCC
>CABHPP010135167.1:0-38182 GCA_902168425.1 Peromyscus attwateri | reverse complement strand
AGAGAGAGAGAGAGAGAGAGAGAGAGAGAGAGAGAGAGAGAGAGAGAAGTAATAAAAGAAAAAGGAGCTACCAGCTCCCAGCTTGAGGGGGGAGGACATAAGAGGGGTAGGGAAATGATGTAATTCTATTTCAATTGAAAACATCGTTTAAAAGTAAAATCTGTAATAACCTGACAAGTCTATTGAAGTATGCTTCCTTCTAATTTCATCACTTGAGACAGACTTTTTCTAGCTTCCTGCTGGTTTCTCAGTTTTAATTATAGTAAAGATTTCCCAAAGCTCTGTCCTAAGTGTTTACTTAAACCGCATTGTTTTCAACAGAAAACTGAGAACAAAGTGGTTGGGGATGAGCAGGGCTCACGCACCTAATAAGAAAAGCAGTGCAGAAGGATTTAAGCTGGGCTCTGTCGGCTATTAGCGGGTTCTGCATTCCTTTCCCCTCGACCATCGTTACCTGTGGAGGTATCTGTGGTCAGGAGGCACAAGTGCAGCCGGCACACGTTATCCCTTATGTTCTGTTGCAGGAAGAACTCTACTCCGTGTTCAAGGTCAAGCTTCCCCAACATGACTTTTCTTTTTGGTGACATTTTACTCTACTTTTTAAAATACTTTGCTGAATGGGATGTAGACAATGGTAATAATGTCCTCCCCCGCAAAGCTTTCTCCTGGAGTCAGTTCCTGAGAGCTGATATCCATGTCCAACTACCCGTATCACGGTTTTTGCCTTTCCATTCCTTTCTTTGTAAGGAAGAGTTTCTTAATGTATCTAGCTCAAAACAAATTTAGGAAAAGATTGATGGTAGAGAGAGCATGGTAAGTTAGCTGTTTTCTATACACTAAGAGTATACTCTAAAGTCATTTCCAGAGCTTTTACACAATCTAACTAGCCCTTTTTCATAACAATATATAATTAATGTTAACTGTGAATTAATTGATGTTAATGTTTCTTTGTGACAGAGTCTTGCTCTGTGCCTAAGCTCTTTCAGAACTTGGTGCAACCCAGACTTCTTCTTTTTTTTCTAATAACTGGCCATCTTCTTTCCTAAGCCTTCTGGGTCATGGGGTTACAGGTGTAGACAGTAGTGCTAGCCTTTATTATTCTTATCCTTAAATAAATGTTTAGTCTCGTTCACTCTTGGAAAGTAATTGAGTCCTGATCCATTCCTGACCCATTCATAATTTGATGGGATTCCTGGGAAGCATTGGAAATCAGGAGTCAGGGCCTATCTAGATAGAGGAACAGATCACAAATCATGCGGGTGGGTAGAGGGGAGGATGTCCTGCATGTGTACCTTGCTCTTGCCTGTCTTTTGGAATCATGAAGCCTCTGCAGCTAAGAGGTAAAGAAAATATTTCCTCTTTTTCAACTGTCTCTGTTCAGTATTTTGTCACAGTGATGAAAAGTCACTGACACTCTTTTGTTCTCTTTCTCCCTCCCTGCCTCACTAGACACACACACACACACACACACACACACACACACACACACACACACACACACACTTCAGTCACTCAGATGTGATTCAAGCACCAGATGTAAGCGATGCTTTCGTCATTGTCCCTTTATAAATGGAGAGTGAGAACAATTTCTAAAGGAGGCTAAATGCATTTGGTGGTATTAAGTCAGACATCTTTGTCAAGTGATCCGAAGTTACCATTTCAAATATATATGTGAGGTCAGGCTTGCAGTCACAAATCAACTCCTGGCCTCACTTTACGTCCCGGCGATTCCAAATCCCATTCCTGTCACTTGAAGAACAAATATCAGAAGAGACTAGCCTTTTAAAAAACAGATATACCTATTAACCACAAGGAGGTTACTGAGAACATTTTTGATCCTGATCATATTTCCTATGTACTAATGACAAATCATGATAAAAATTTGAGGATACACAAAGGTAGTTTTCTAATTCTCTTCAGTTTTACATAGTTAAAGGTATATTCAGCTTTTGAAAAACATGATTTTAGTAAAATAAATCATATTAAAGACACTGTCAATTTCACACAACTCTTCAAAATGTCTTATTGAAGGTCATTAAAAGAAAAAATAAGACCATATAACATCAAGTGATCAGTATTTTTTATTGCAAGAATAAATGGATCTTTCATGTAAAATTTTCACCTTCTAACAGACTATTTCAAGAAAAACTATGTGTTTTCCATGACTACCTTTATTAGAAAAACCTTCATACAATTGTGGCCAATTATACAGTCACATCTTTATACAAAACCATCAATGTCATTAGATTGTTTTAAGAAGCTAAGCAAGTGAGAGAGTTAGGAGGAAGGAGACCCATGGTCAGGCTCTGCGCATTGGGAGATGGAGAAAATTGGAAGGGGCTGAGGCAAGCAGCTCACTTGATCATATTTCAACAATGCCAACATAGAGAAAAGCTATTTTCATCAGGTCAAGGACTGAATTCATTAACTATTTATCAGATGCTTGGCGCTGAGCAGCATTAAACTACAACAGATGGCTTGGGACCTGAAATCTCCCATTACAACTATATCTTGCATTCGGGTCAGTTTTATGCTCTACAGAAATATTCATTGCCTCTTCTCCTTGGCTTTTAAGTCTGTGCATGCTTCCCTTTACATCAACCATTTAGCTTTTCTCTCCTTCTGTATTCATCCAAATTGCTGACTTTGAGCCTTCTGAATCAGGATAATTTTATAGTTTTGTATTCCTCTTTCCAGTAGCTCTACCTATTTCTTTAAAACGAAGGGGAAATACAAAGTAAAATACTACCTCATTTTTTAAAAAAATCAGTGTCCACTTTGTTTGTCTTTAATCATCATAAAAATCTTTATTTTCACAGTTTTTTGAGTATTAGAGAGGTGAACTGACATTTCTGAACACACATTGCTATAGCAGTGGTAACAGATTTCATTTCTAGATGAATTTTAACACAGTAGCTATTCTATTTTTTTTAAATATAACTTATGTATTGATTCTTTTGGAATTTTACAACATGCACCCCAGTTCTGCTCATCTCCCAGACCCCTTATATTGACCTCTCACACTTGCAGCATTCCCCCAAAGGAAAAAAAAACATATAACCAAACCAAACCAACCAGACAAACAAAACCTATTTGATCCTCCATCTTTCCCACCTCTCCAACACCTCTTCATTCCTCTTAGCGGTATTGGGAGCATGTCACAGAGTATACCCTTTTGTCCAATTAGCCCTACTTGTAAATGTCATTGGTCTGGTTCAAGGCTTCTGGCCTCTGGGACACCATCATCACTAGGTCCTCACCAAAACTCCTCTTGGATATCCTACAGCCACCCGGAGTTGTGGAGATGCTGAGGGTGTCATTCTACAGGAGCAGTCCCTTCACGTTTTCCAAAAGAACATAGATGGGGTAGATGTTAGAGTGGGCCAACCCAAGGTCCTGGATGTGGGTCTGGGTGGTAGCTGAGCTGGCCAGTTTGGACCACTGGGGCTGCCCTCCTTCAGGAGAGGAGTGGAGCCAGTCCTTCTATGTTCGTGCCATCAGTTTTCCCACACTGGTGATGAGGAGTGGAGCCATCTCTTCTGAGTACTGGAATAGGGAGTGGTGGGGCCAGCTTTCCCAGGGTCAGCGAAAGGCAGTATCAGCCCAGCATGGCCCTCTGATTTCATTATAAATGGTTCTTATGCCCCCCTGTGGTAACACGTGCCACAGACATCAGCACATCCTAGATGCAGGACCATGAATCCCATACAAGGCCCTTGGCAGCAGCTTAGGCCTGGATGGCACCATGGCCCCGGGTGGAAGCACAGGCTACAGAGATCATCATGGCTCTGGTGGTGGCACGACCCCTGGGCACCAGACCTGGGTGTCCATATGGACTTTGGTGGCAACACGGGCCATGGACTTCATTACAGACCCCAGTTTCGGTAGGACCATGGACCCAGATAGGATCCCGGGCAGCAGCCCAGGCTTGGATGTCACCATGGCCCAGGGTGGCAGCACAGGCCACTCAAATTGGCATGACCCCCGCAGCAGTAATCTCCGCCACCGACATGGCCCCAGGTGGTGGCTCCGATCTCGGTCATCCGCAAAACCTTCGATGGAAACAGGAGCCACAGACATCAACACAGACCCTGGCTTCAGTAGAGGCATGAATAACTATTCTTTACCTCCGTGTGATTCCTACTTTCAAAAAGCACAAACCCCAGTGTGATAAACTTTGCTAATAACTAAAAAACAAATAAATCAAAAACCAAAAACCTTGGTAGTTACATTTTTATCACATGTCAGTTTCTAGGTCTGCGGTATCAGTGTGTCTGTTCATTTGAAATCATGAGTACTATCAACTTCATTTTTATTTTCTCTTCATTATCTTACTATATCTTTTGCTATAAATTCTTTAACATACCTCTTGGATTCTAGTGTTGAATTTTGTTTGACTCTTCCAGTTAAAAAAATGATTGCCCGTCATTAAGGTTCTTGCCTTACACAGGACAGACACTATGCTAAGGAAAATATTAAATCATATGATAAACTGAGACAAGGATTGCTTTCATGGAAGAAGTGGATGCTGAGATCGGTTAACAAGTTGTTGATCATCAGTGGGAATTCAGAACACATGACATAGGCACATTTTGCTCAGCTAACTGAATAACCTCCAAACCACTGGCTTTTTAGTGGATTTTAGTCAAATTGAAACACATTATCCAGAGTATAAAATCACCTTCTGCCATAAAATATTGCTAAAATCAGTATTGCTTTAATAAATTACATAAATAAGTCAACTTTGGTAGATGGATGTTGATAAAATTCTCTACTATCAAATATTACATGTATAAATGCATGCACCGCCGGGCGTTGGTGGAGCACGCCTTTAATCCCAGCACTCGGGAGGCAGAGCCAGGTGGATCTCTGTGAGTTCGAGGCCAGCCTGGGCTACCAAGTGAGCTCCAGGAAAGGCGCAAAGCTACACAGAGAAACCCTGTCTCGAAAAACCAAAAAAAAAAAAAATGCATGCACAAATATATAATAGCACTTTAAATTTGGGGAAAACAATTTTTATGGTTGTTATTTTAGCCTATTATATTTATTAATTATTTTTAAAAGACTGAAAATGAACCAATGCCTAAGAAGAAACAAAATGATAGAAACAACTATTAGTAATATAATACTTATCTTTCTATGTGTGCATTTGTTTATAAAAAATAAAATAGATTGCATGCTAAAATTATTTTTATGTTTATATACATAAAATATTTTGTGTCACAAAATAATTTCAGTAACTTCACTTTAATTCATTAGAGTCAATCATATCTTTATCAGAAATTATTTAACCAATACTAGTATGGCATTATTTATTTGGGATAATTTTATTCTTATACTATTTTTTTCCTGAGGGTAGGAGAGCTGGCTTTGTGGTTAAAAGCACTGGCTGTTCTTTCAGAAGACAAGTTTGGATATTCAGCACCCACATGGCTGCTCTCAAACATCTGTAACTCCAATTACAGAGGGTCCTATGTTATAATCTGGTCTCTGCTGGCACTGCATAGACATGATACACAGACATACATGCAGGCAAAACATTCATAATCATAAAATTAAAAAAAGAAAAAATCTTCCAAGAAAAAAATATATATTCATTCCAATGCATTCTGGTGTTTTATGTACCAGTTCTTACATTTCATATAGAATATTAAAAAATGTATCTGCATTTACTCTTGAAGAATAACAAGATAGAAAAAGACTACAGGACAGGAATAATGAATATCTTGGCCTAAGTCCTACTCAGTTTGTCCCACATGCAATAGGAAGGCATTGCAGCTTTTCAGAACCCAGTTTAAGAAAGATTAGACATAATGTCCAAGAAGTACTTATTCTTTCGGCTTTTGTTGTTTTTGCTTGACATAAAGTATCATGAAGCCAAGGCTAGTCTCATATTCACTCTGCAACTTAGGATGACCATGAATTCCTGATCTTCTCGCCTCCACTTCTTAAATTCTGTTGTTACAAATGTGCTATTATATCCAGCTTTGGAAGCAGAGTCTAAGAATTTTGAGAAAACGTGGTTTACTAGTCACTCCACATATTGTATCTCTCTTCCCTGTTTCTGAACAGTTAAGAGGAAACGTATGAACAGCTTAGGCTGAAAGAAGATGAATAGAAGTAATATGGACCATTTATGGAAGAAAAGGCATGAAAGAGAATGCTGATTATCCATTATATTCCCCTTCAGTGGAAGTTGTGTGCAACACCTGTCCCAGCAGGTGCTTCTGGGAGATGGTAGAACATTTCTTTTTTTTTTTTTGGATTTATTTTATTTTACAATATAATTCAACTTTACATATCAGCCATAGATTCCCCCGGTCTCCCCCTTACCCCCTCCCCCCGGCCCACCCCCCATTTCCATCTCCTCCAGGGCAAAGACTCCCCTGAGGATTGAGATCAACCTGGTGGACTCAGTCCAGGCAGGTCTAGTCCCCTCCTCCCAGGCTGAGACAAGCGTCTCTGCTAAGCCCCAGGTTTCAAACAGCCAATTCATGCACTGAGCACAGGACCCGGTCCAACTGCCTGGATGCCTCCCAAACAGATCAAGCCAATCAACTGTCTCACCCATTCAGAGGGCCTGATCCAGTTGGGGGTCCCTCAGCCATCGGTTCACAGTTCATGTGTTTCCATTCGTTTGGCCACTCGTCCCTGTATTCCATCCATCCCTGGTCCCAACAACTCTTGCTCACATAAACCCTCCTCCTTCTCGCCAATTGGACTCATTGGACTCCTGGAGCTCCATCTGGGGCCTGACCGTGGATATCTGCATCCAGTTCCCTCAGTCACTAGATGGGGTTTCTAGCACGACAATTAGGGTGTTTGGCCATCCTATCACCAGGGTGGGTCAGTTCGGGCTATTTCTTGACTATTGCCAGCAGTCTATTGTGGGGGCATCTTTCTGGATTTCTGTGGGCCTCTCTAGCACTTTGCTTCTTCCTATTCTCATGTGGTCTTCATTTACCATGAACATTCCTTGTGTTCCCTCTCTGTTCTTGATCCAGTTGGGATCTCCTGCTCCCCCAAGTTCTCTTTCCCTCGCCCCTCGCCCCTCATTACCCCCACTCACGTCCAGACTGTTCATGTAGATCTCATCCATTTCTCCATCATTAGGCAATCCCCGTGTCTTTCTTGGGGTCCTGTTTTCCAGGTAGCCTCCCTGGTGTTGTGAGTAGTCATCCAGTCATCCTTGTTCCACAACTAGTATTCTCCTATCAGTGGGTACATACCATGTTTGTCTTTCTGAGTCTGGGTTACCTCACTCAGGAGGATTTTTTTTAGATCCATCCATTTGCCTGCAAACCTCATGATGTCATTGTTTTTCTCTGCTGAGTAGTATTCCATTGTGTATATGTACCACAGTTTATTTATCCATTCTTGGTTGAAGGGCATCTAGGTTGTTTCCAGGTTCTGGCTATTACAAATAATGCTGATATGAACATAGCTGAGCAAGTGCCCTTGTGGTATGATTGAGCACTCCTTGGGTATATGCCCAAGAGTGGTATAGCTGGATCTTGGGGGAGATTGATTCCCAATTTTCTAAGAAAGTGCCATATTGATTTCCAAAGTGGCTGTACAAGCTTGCATTCCCACCAGCAATGGAGGAGAGTTCCCCTAGCTCCACATCCTCTCCAGCACAAGGTGTCCTCAGAAAATGGAAAGATCTCCCATGCTCATGGATAGGCAGGACTAACATAGTAAAAATGGCAATTTTACCAAAAGCAATCTACAGATTCAATGCAATCCCCATCAAAATACCAACACAATTCTTCACAGACCTGGAAAGAATAATACTCAACTTCATATGGAAAAACAAAAAACCCAGGATAGCCAAAAGAATCCTGTACAATAAAACAATATCTGGAGGCATCACGATCCCTGACTTCAAGCTCTACCATAGAGCTACAGTAATAAAAACAGCTTGGTACTGGCATAAAAACCGACTTGTGGACCAATGCAATCGAATTGAAGACCCTGACATTAATCCACACACCTATGAACATATAATTTTTGACAAAGAAGCCAAAAGCGTACAATGGAAAAAAGAAAGCATCTTCAACAAATGGTGTTGGCATAACTGGATATCAATGTGCAGAAGGCTGAAAATAGATCCATATCTATCACCGTGCACAAAACTTAAGTCCAAGTGGATCAAAGACCTCAACATAAATCCAGCTACCCTGAACCTGCTAGAAGAGAAAGTAGGAAGTAGTCTTGAACACATTGGCATAGGAGATCGCTTCCTAGGTATAACACCAGTAGCTCAGACACTGAGAGAAACAATCAATCAATGGGACCTCTTGAAACTGAAAAGCTTTTGTAGAGCAAAGGAACCAGTCAACAAGGCAAAGCGACAGCCCACAGAATGGGAAAAGATCTTCACCAACCCCACATCTGACAGAGGACTGATATCCAGAATATATAAGGAACTCAAGAAATTAGACATCAAAATGCCCAACAGTCCAATTAAGAAATGGGCTATAGAACTAAACAGAGAATTCTCAGCAGAGGAAACACAAATGGCTGAAAGACATTTAAGGAATTGCTCAACATCCCTAATCATTAGGGAATTGCAAATCAAAACAACTCTGAGATACCACCTTAACGCCAGTCAGAATGGCTAAGATGGTAGAACCTTTGAGAGACTCGGCGAGAAAGAAGATGAATTAACTCATGTTCAATTATTCAGATTTTAAAATTGTTGGTTACCACACCGTAACCCATTGTGCAGTGTCCAGTTCAGATATGAAAGCTGTACAGAGACTAAGTGGGCAAAGGCAGAAAGCAATGTTCTGAGCAGAGAGGAGAGAGTACAGTGTGCAGTTGAATGAGGTGTCCTGTGCTCGTGGGATCACATTCATCCAGTCCTAATAGTGACCTTTAGTGTGTAGCTGTGGATACTTCCTTAGATAACTTCTGAGAAAATAAATTTTTGAGTTAAAACCAGATTCAAATTTGGCATTTTTAATAGAAGACAGATCAGCTATTCTTAGAGTCAATGTCTTTATTCATGTAGTGACATAGAGCATGGGACCTGCAATGCTATAAATACATTTTTGATAAGCAAAATTACTCTTAAAGTGGTCACAACTCAATTGATCTACTTTTAAAGACCTTTAATCATAACTCTTGTGCATCTATGAGGTTTAACCTTCACTTGTGTGTAAATTAGTGCATCAGCTGCTCTTAGGCAGCAATGCCTTGCTGCTATGTTATACCTGATATTATTATTGTTGACAAACATTTTGTAATGTCCCAGTCTTCAGACAACAGATGCTAGCTAAGCTATTATCTTTAGTCACTGTTCTTGCTCAGAAGAGACATCATGGCCAAGGCAACTTACAGAAGGAAGCATTTAATTGTGGGCTTGCTTACTGTTTCAGAGGGTGAGCATATGATCATCATGGAGGAGAACATGGTAGCAGGCAGGCAGGCCTGGTATTGGAGCAGTAGCTGAGAACTTATATATGATCCAGAAAGGGAGAGACAGAGACAGAGACAGAGACACAGAGACACACATAGAGAGACAGAGACACAGAGAGATACAGAGATAGAGACAGAGAGAGACATACACACACAGAGGGGGAGAGAGAGAGAGAGAGAGAGAGAGAGAGAGAGAGAGAGAGAGACAGAGAGAGAGACAGAGAGAGAGACAGAGAGAGCACATTTGACAAGGGCTTTTGAAACCTCAAAGCCCACCCCCAGTAACACCTCCTCTAACAAGGCCACACCTCCTAACCCTTCCTAAACTGTCCACCGATGGAGAACCTATGAGGGCCATTCTTATTCAAATTACCACAGGTATCTAGTGATAAAAAGTCTTTTTTTTTCCATTTTTAGAACCATTTTAATTTTAAAAAATAGACACAAATAATCAGTAAGACAAGAAGAGGCAGCAAGGTTGGAAGTTAGAAGCCAAGGATTGCAGCACAGATGATTTGAACTGCAATGTATTTTTAATCCCTCCAGATCAACCACACCACCATGCTTCTTGGCAGTGCTGAGTCACCAACACAGTACTAGCTTTAAAGAGAACATGCATGCATTTTCTGTTTATGTTTGTACTTGCTATTTACTCTTCTTTCTCATGTTTTCTGTAAAGTCTGATTTTCAATGACCCTCACTGTGTTCACTGTGTTACTGCTTTGGTTAGAGGCTTGGCATACAATTTCATTAGCTGTTTTGTTCTATTCCAACATAATATTCCTGGGACGATTTTAAGAGATTACACTTCAATGGACCAAATTCTACCCTGGGTGGTAGACAGGGTGGGGCTATATCATGTGTAATAGAACTTTGTAGTTCTCAGTGAGGTACTCAAATCACCTCTACCAAGGCAGAAATGGCCTTGTTTTTCATACTTTCCTTAAAATCTAATTAGAAAGGTAATACTTTTTAATGGAAATTTATTTTATTGTAAGTGCTTCGTGTAGCATTTCCAGTGTCATTTTCATAGAGATTTGCTTTAAAAATATACTTGGATGGTGATTTTATAACAGAGGAGGAAATAATTCAACCATAAAATTAACACACAGCACAGAGCATATTACAGGATTTCAGCTTTTACATTTCACAGACTGAGCACAGACTGGAGCAATGTGTCCTCACTGGAGTTCAGACTGGCCACTCTTTTTTCCTCTATCCCTGTCACCTCTGCCTGCTGTGATTTCGACAACCACAGTGCACAGTCATTCTGGAGATGCCTACGCTTCCACTGACAAGTTTTCGGCTTTAGACTGAAGTAGCTTGGGGATACTTCAAATTCCCTATGTGATATGCTAAGGATTGGTTGCCAAGAGGCAGGTATGACTGCAGGATGGGATGGATGCATTGCTATCATCCATCAGTAGAAAACCAAATTGAGTTTTCAAGGTTTTTCATGAGTCTGGCCACAAATGATAACCCCTAAAGAGCCCAGAGCTTTGTACCAAGAATTAGGAAGTACCAGAGATAAATAACATTTCCATTGCCAAGTAGCAGCCTGTTTGATGACTGTGTATGTGACTATAATGCTAAGCATAGCTACATAAAAAGCTGTCTGTCCCCAGTGAAAAATTCTTCCCACCCTTAACTCTTGAGAATGTCCCTAAACCTATTAGGATTGACTGTTATGTGAATGGCTGTGTCCTCCAAAATTCTTAGAAATTTAATCTTTTGTGCAACAATTTTTTTTTGTTGTTGTTTTGTTTTGTTTTTTTTGTTAGTTGGTTGTTTTTCTTTTCTTTCTTTGTTTCTTTGTTTCCTTCTTTCCTTCCTTCCTTCTTTCTTTCTTTTTTGTTTGTTTGTTTGAGATAGGGTTTCTCTGTGTAGCTCAGGCTCTCCTAGAACTCGAACTATAAACCAGACTAGCTTCAAAATCAGAGATCCGCCTAACCTGAGAATCACACTACAATCCACAGACCAAGGGAGGCTAAGTAACAAGGAGGGCTTAAGGGGGGATGCATGGATCCCCCTGGGAAGGGGAAATAGAATACATTTTGCAGATGGACTGGGGTGGGTGGGGACGGGAACAGATAATGCAACAATGTTAGGATGTATAACCTTTAAGAAGTGATTAAACCAGGAAAGCTCTGTCCTGTTGAAGGGATTAATCCTATCTGTCCAAGTGGGCTAGCATAAGAACAAGTTTGGCCTCAACTTCCTTCCAATTCTCGAGGTTCCCAGCCATTCTAGCATAGTACCCCTCACACACCCAGAGTATGGGCCATAATGATTGTAGCCTCAGCTCTGAGTGGTGTGTCTTAATAGTGGCAGTAGTTGAAGTGAGGTGCATGATTACAGTGGGATGTCCTCTTCAAATCTTGAAGTGAACACAAAGGATGGTATATGTAGTGGTAAGTATTGAAATAGTCAGATGGAATGTCACAGGGCAGATGACTTGGTTCTTTGGGCTTGGGGGACAGCACCACTGTGCGGAACCAACTATTCACTGTGGTCCAAGGTACTGTTTCAGCTATGATGCTGGACTCAGTTACACAGTTGGATCTAGTTGGTTTTGCGAAGTAGCAGCTTTTTGTGTCCATGTGATGGGATGTTGGCAAGGCACCAGGGATGGACAAATGGAGCAGTAAAAGCTGGAACAGTGACTCTGCTCTCAAGATGTTTGTGTACTTCAGCACCAGAAGGCCTAGGGACTTCAGGGAGAAAACACAAGTTCCTTCCCCAAAACAAAGCTATGCGGATGACTCAAGAGTTCCTATAACTGGGTTCTAAGCTTCAGATGAGATGAAGGGATCTCTCCTACATCTAGAAGTGTCCATCCAAGTGGCTTTCTTCAGTACTTTCCCTGTGGTGGTTTGAATGACATGTCCTCCATAATTCTCAGACATTTTAATACTTGGTCCCCAGTTGCTAGCTGTTTGGGAGGATTATAAGTTCTGACCTTGGTAGAAGATGTTCTTGGGGGTAGGCTTTGAAATTTCAAAGGACTTGTAGAGTTAGGTCTCTCTGCTTCTTGTCTGTAGATTGAGATATGAGCATTCAGCTGCTGTTCCAGCATCATGTCTGTTTCTTTCTGCATGCTGCCGAGCATGATGGACTCCCATACTGGCGTAACTATAAGCCCAAAATAAACTCTTCCTTCTGTAAGTTAGTTGCCTTGGTCTTGGTGTTCTGTCACAGCAATAGAAAAGTAACTCATACACTCCCATTCTCCTTTCACCTCAGAGTGGAAAATTCCCAGTTTTGAGTTGGTAGCACATCAGCTGTAAGCTTTATTTTTCACTATGTTGCTGTCTTGGGTCTCTGTGTCGGATACAGCTCCTGATTGTCTTTGAATGATTTCAGAGTGCTTCCTCACTACTAACCTTCATGTACTGCTACTCATTTGTTTCTCAACCTCTTCTTGGTGGTAGAAAGAGGACCTACTACCTGATTCGGAATCTCCGTCTATATTCCAAGAATTGTATGCCGTATGGGATACTACCATCACAAATGTGTTAGTTTTGAACAACTCTTTTAGGAGATAGTCTCTAAAGATTCTATATTGGTTTCAAATTTTCCATGGGCAAACCATAATGCAGGGACTTAAGAGCAAGGAGATTTGGGGTGGTGGTGATTGGAGATGATTCTCGGAAGTATGTCAAAGGCCTTGGGAAGTAGGGCAGACATAGCATAGAAGAAATAATGTATTGATTTGTAGCACAACCTGGTTTGATCTTGTTGGGTGGTTTCTGAGAGATCACTAAACAACCTATCCAAGTTTCTCGAGGAATACAAAACTCAGGTAGCTGTGACTAACTCCTTCCAGAGTTTCTCCTGTTGCTGAGGAACAGGATGAGCAATAGATGACGAACAATATTTCATCCTATGTATGCCCTTGGTAAGACCCCCAAATCAACTCAAATATCAGGCAGCTGATCCAAGCAAAGTCATACATAGTTCCTTAATAATGAATCTTTTCCTTGGGGCTACCAAAGGAAAAATGAAGGAAGTCCTGTTATTCACTGTTTTTAAGTGACTTAAAAGTCTCTAATTTTGGAGATCACCCTGCTGAGACATGCAATATTAGTTTATTATTGTCTTGATTGCATGTGACACCTCTGCTATATGATGTTACAATTGCCTAAGATAATTTCCAGGGACCCAAGGCTGTTTCTACTGAGCATACAGACTCTTTGCTTGGTCTCGCAATTGTCAATGGGTTACTGAAGGAGGGTATAAAAGCTTAGCCTCTATTTTCTTATGGCATCTGTACCATGATTGCCCTTGCCTTTATGTCAGCATCTACTCGACTTTGCACTTAGATGTGTTGATTCCTTGATAAATACTTTGTTCCAAACTATAGCACAGTATTAATTTGAAGGACACATTTTAGACTTGCTGTCTATCCCCTACCCTGACCTAGGGTTTAAAGATACTTACCAGCCACTGTAATCAGAAATACAAAACCATGAAAGGAATATAAAAAATGAGGGACTTGGAAGAGCAATAATTACTTGAGAATAATACTTACAAAGCAGCACTGGGGGCTGGAGAGATAGCTCAGAACTAGTGCTCTTTCAGAGGATCTGGGTTCTGTTTCCAGCAACCACATGGTGGTTCACAGCTATTTACCACTTCAATTTCAGGAGGTTTTACACCTATGCCCTCTGAGGGCACTGTACTCATGTGGTGCCCATACACTCATGCAAGCTAAACACTTTTGCATATAAAATATAAGAGTTAAAAAAGATTTATTTGCATTGTACAATTAATTCTCAGTGATATGATATCACTGGTTATTGAGTTGAAAATAAATGTTTGGTCACATAGTGTTTCATGCTACACCTCCCCTACAACTCCACATGTGTAAAGGATGTTCTATGAAGGAGGCATGGTAAAAACATGGAGAACTTTAAGTAGAGGAGAATTGTTGGTCAGGGGAGTCCAAAAGACTCCCAAAACAGTAGAGGTTATTGATACTCCCTTTGGTTTCCTTCCATAAGCTGAAGACACTGTACACTTCAAACACAGGGCTTGAAGGAATCACACTGGAACTGACCTGACAGCTTCTTTCCTGAGGACAGTATCTCACAGTATGAACCACAACTATGACTAGCCCAGCCAGATATCCTCAGTAATGTCAGTTGATATGCTAACATGGATGGGGGAAGTGTGACCAACAATTTAAGAGAAGTTTCCCATACCTGGTGCTGGGGCTCTTGTTCAATAGTCTATGGCTTATAGAGAATTATCACCCCAAGTGGCACAACTTAACTGTATATGTGTGTTTGTGAACTTATATGTAATATATGTTTTTAAGTACACATAAAATATTGTTTTCCTTTGTCATGTGTAAGCATCCTTGTATTTATTCCTCCTCCCTCCCTTAGTATTACCTTCTCCTCTACTTAAAGTTCTCCATGTTTTTACCATGCCTCCTTCATAGAACATCCTTTACACATGTGGAGTTGTAGGGGAGGTGTAGCATGAAACACTATGTGACCAAACATCACAAGGGCCCACTCCTAGATAAAGAGATACAGGCAATCAATGGTTGCAAAGAAAGGGAGAATATTTTTCTTCCAGGGATGAGCCCTTGATAAGTTACCCAATCTGAAGTGGTCAGTCATAGATACATGTACATAGGAGCAAGACTAAATGGGCTGAGCAAGTCATATGTATGTATATGAGTGTGTCTCTATGTGTAACAATAATAATTAAAGAAGATGAAGTTTTTAATTTGAGAAGCAGTGAGGAGTTGGAGGTTGGAGAGAGAGGGGTAGAAATTATATAAATACAGTACTCGTGTATAAGATTCTCAAAAACATTTTTTTAAAGGCATGAGTAAAAGTGAGATAATGTATAGTAATATTGAAATGGATTTAGAATTTTAACTGTATTTTTTTTTACCAAACTACTTTTACTACAAGTTTAGGAAATTTAATTTTAAGTTTTTAATTTTAATATTATTATATATGTTTGGGTATCTATTGGAATACATTGCTGGCTGGCTAGAGGTTACACTCATCATTGCTAAAATTACCAGCAATGATACCATGGTTCACTAGCAGACCCTGGACCTTTCTAGCATAGGTGACAGATTCCTCAGGGCTTACAATAACACCTCTCTGTTTTAAAATAAAACAGGGGGAGATGTTGGAATACACTGTTGTCTGGTTAGAGGTTGCAGTCTGCCATAGCCTAACAGCTTTTTTCTCTAAGCTCGGCATTATGAAACTCCCTCCTTTCCCAGTGAAGTTTCCTGCTCTCTACCTGCCCTTATTTGGAGAATATCTCTGGGCCTGGAGGACTGACCTTATCTAAAAGCAGTCTCTAAACCAGATGCCTGATTCATCTTCAGCTTGACCCTGGGCACAGATCCCTGCTGAGAAGACTTGTGCTAGGGGCTCTATTATAGGACCCTACTGCCACACACTAAGCCTTGTGATAGGAACGTGCCACTTAATGCAAATTAGGGTTTGTCCCCAGATTCCCCAATCCTGTATGTTCCTTATACTCTGGAATAAAGTTGAACTGATTTACTGAATTCCGTCTCCCAGAGGCCTCCCTCCCTCTGTGCTCATGGGCTACATACAAGGCTTTCTGTCACTTCTTCGGCCTGGCCTCTTTCTCCTCTCAGACTGATGGTGGATAGGCCGAGAGAGAAAGAAGACCTGCACAGGTATCTTGTGTGTCTGTGTACCACTAGCATGCCTTTTTCCTACAGAGACAAGACAAAGGTGTCAGATCCCCTGAACTGGAATTACAGAGCGTTGCGAGTCATAGTGTGGGTGTTGGGAATTAAATCCATGTCCCAGGAAAAACAGCCAGTGCTCCTAACTCCTGACTCATTTCTCCAGGCTGTGGCAATTTCATTTTAATTATTCAAGTGTTTAATAACTGGCTCACGCAAATCCTATGAAGTTAGTGCTTTCAATGAAGCAAGTGAGTGGCTAGCTGTACACCTGGCACTGGAAGACAGTTCCTTTTAAAACTCCCTCTTCAAAGCTCGTTCCTTTATTATGGCAGCAGCATTCCTGAAAACTGCTACAGTTGCCACTACTTATCATGTTCTCCGTCTAGCTCAGAGAAGATTTATATATTTAATAATCAATGTTTGTGTGATTCTGTTTGCCAATTACTGTGCTCATTCTTGGATCACCTCTGTTTCTTTTCTTCTTTGAACGTCTAGTGTAGAGGGAAATACATATCTTAATCGAATAGCTTTACTAACTTCTACAAAACAACTTCATGCAAGAAGCATTATTTAAATAAATTATGCCAGTTCACTTGGAGATTAACTGCAGAAAGAATTTTAAAGTTGGAATTGAAAGGACATACACAGGAAAATGCTTTGAAGTTAGTTCTCTTCTGTATGCACTGTTGCTGACATCCCTCTGAGTTCTAGTGGTCAGCCCTGCTGCAGTCAGTGGGTGATCCTTTCATAGGAACCTCTGAACCTCCTTGGCCACAACTGTCAGTCTAAGGAACTCTTTGAAGACATTTTGATGGTTACTGAATTTTATCCTCAAAGTTACTACTGTTTCAGATGTTAGTGTGTGTAACGGATCCTTTAGGTCTATCGAAGTTTTCTCAGGAAAATAACCATGCTTGGTTTAGATATAACTTGACATATGGCTTATTTTACATTCCATTTACATGTTCAAGGAGAAAATGATGGGAGATTGAGTGTCTGGTTATCGCCAGTTTCTGTGGCCACCTTTGATCCATTCATTTTTATTTTTATTTTTGCTTGGGGCAGCATTTCATGTCATTTCTAACTACTCTTGCAACCCTGATTTTCTTCAAAGACTGAGGAAACCTGGCTGTAACCGGGCAACTTAGCACCTGTGGAGAACGTCAACAGCAGAGTAGCAAGTTAAGTCTGGACCACCGTGGCCTTTGTAATTAATCACGTTTGCTTTCTGTTTTTTTCTGGTTCTCATCTTTTTTGTTTTACAAGTTAAAGGCCATCACATTTGCAAAATCTATTTTTGTTTAGATATAGTAGGAATGCTAGGTTGGAAATGCATTGGTGTGTTGGGTAGTCTATGACAGTAAGCTTTTAAAATTGAAAAAGAACCTGAGTCCTAGAGACTATTTTACTTTGACACGGTAGTGACGGTCCCCTTGGTGCCTTGCCCTTTCATTTCTCGTACATCTTGCTCAGGAGCTTGAAAATTAAATGACATTCAGGGGCAAACTCTTCCATGGCTGGGTGGACGAGGTTTGCAGCTGCTCTAAGAATTCACTTTCTCTGCTTTGCTCTTCAGTCCTTTTACTTGCTGTATTTAAATTAAATTTAATGCTATTTCTTTTAAAACTGAGGTCATTGTAAATGAGAATTGGGTAAAATATCCTGATAAATATTGTTCAATATGATCCATACAGGATTTTGTTTTAGTCTTTAAAATCTTTAAGAATCTGAAACAGTATTGCACCAGCTTAAAATGAAGGTAATTTTATTGATGGTGGTATTTATAGATAGCTTTTATTATGAGTAATATAAAAAATATCCAAACACGGAAATTCTAATATATACTAAAGCTATAAACCATGTTCAACAACTGTCATTACTTATAACTCCTCTGGCTTTATTTCCTCGATCATCATCATTTATTTTTTTCTTGAAATATATTTAAAACAAAATTCAGTCCTCACTTATTTAGTCTGCAAATATTGACTCAGGGAGATGGTGTAATGATAGCAATCATCAAGTGAATTGGTTTGCTCCACATCTGTATAAGTAAAGACTTTTTCTCATGAAAGTTGTTAGCCTCGGATTTCATCAGGTCCCTTTCCCTCTTGGGGATTTAGTCCTTTCCTTCTCAGTTAGCAAACTCAAGTCAGGAAATAAAAAGTATAAAAAACATAAAGTATATTATAAGTATTAGTATATAATACAGGGACATTTCTACAAACCAGTTGTAAATGGCCACTTAAGGAAATAAACCAAGAGAGATTGTACTATAGAAGGATCCTACTCAGGCGTGCCGTGGGATAGAGTGAAGAGGCTGAAGAGGTGGGATTGAAGGAGCATTCTATTAGAAGGAAAAGGATGTATTTAAAGAGCCCTTGCTTCTGTACTTAACACGGATCTAGACATACTTATAACTTTATAGTAAACACAGAACTCTGGAAGTTTCTTTTTTCTTTTTATTTTTTCCTTTATTTTTCTCTTTTTAATATAAAAGTGTATTTTTTCTGTAGAAATATATAATATTTCTATATATGTAAACACAGAAAAAAATATAAACACAGAAAAAAGGAAGGACTAGTTAAATTCTTAGAAAGGCCAGTAACTACCACTTTCCCTCTTGTTTAAACTCTGCTTAAAGTAACTGGACACTCCAGGCTCCCTGGGCCTGGCTTAATAAATTTATGTGTTAAAATAGTCTAGATTCAAGTTACACCATAAAACTCAGTGTTTTTGTAGGTCCATATGTTTTTATTTATTCTGAATTTAAAGATTAACCTTGACTCATAAAATAAAGACAATTATTTGGTAACAGAATGTCCTTTCAGGTGATTATATTAATAGTTCCTTTTTAAAAGTGTGATTTTATTCTATTAAATATTGTTATATCAGCATCTTGTTACTAAAACTATTAGTTTATTTTCTGTTAGTCATTTTTTAACTTTTGCTAATTGAGGCATTCTGTTACCATATGGTACATGCAAAAAAAAGGATACTTTCTGAAAATTCACACACTTGCACTAATAGGGCTCATGGGGAAAATCACAATGTCTGTGGACAACTCAAAGCTCCATGATTCCAAATCCAGAGCCCTTATGTAAACAATAATTGGATCTTTGGAGAGAATTGGGTCACACAGATAGCAGGATACCTCGGGGCAGGGGGAGATGCAGATACAAGCATAAGGGACTGAATGCTGAATACTGAGTGCAGAAGTGAGCAAAGTTAAGAACAGAAATGTCCCACAAGATTGGAGGTAAGGCCCTGGGATGGGATATTCTAAAGAAGAGATGAGGAAACTCCTTTTCCATACATAAGGTGAGGGATATTTTCTATTCTCATAAAGAGTATAAGTGCATGCCCTCTTTTCTGGCTTATCTTGCTTGGGAAAAAGAACTCAGAGGAGCCAATACAACAATCATCTACTTCCATATTCACTCACTTTGCCAAAGTTAATTGAAGTTAATTAATGTTATAGCCTGTCACTGATGGAATGACATTTATTAAATGGTACATAGTGATTTCTATAAAAAGTTTTAATAGATGAAAACTCCTCCTTAATCAAGAAAACAATGATTTCCTTTATTAAGAAGAAATGCATTTGCCATTCATCATCTTCAACTATCTTAATCAATCTAAAATTCAAACTAAATGCTGATCTGCATTTAAGTAGTCCCCCCAAATTGCCTAAGCAGGTAACAAAGTTATAATGCTCAAGTGAGAGAAACATCTAGCACAAAATACAGTAGGGAATTTCTGATAACAACTATTACTAAGAGAAATGATTGAGAGTATTTAAAGTAAGTTTTGCTAATTATTCTATCCACAACATTGACCCTGAAGACCATGCAAAGAACTGTGGGTCTCTCCTTCGGTATTTGTTTTTTCCTAGATTAATTGTTAATCATGATCGAGTAACCATTTTTAATAAAGGAAAGCAACCTTCAGCATTAAATAATCAAAGATTTGATACTTTGCTGAAATTTCACTTCAAGGGGCTGGCAAGATGGATTGGTGGGCAAAAGTCCTTGCCGCTAAGCCAGACAGTTTGAGGTGCATCCTTAGGACATACATGGTGGAAAGAGAAAACTGACACTTGAAAGTTGTGTAGTACACACTAGCATGAGTGTGTGAGCATTCATATTCATCTGTGACTGTACACACCATACACAGAACAAGTAAATGAATGTTTAAAAATATCTCCAAGATAAACTTGCATAGTTATACTTTAGAGAATATATCATTTTATAAGAAGTCAGGCAGTTTTCATAGTTTATTTGTTCGCAGTTCACATAATTTCACAGGGTTACTTATTCTTTGAAAAATCATAAAAATAAAATTTATAAAGGTATTTTTACTTTAACGAAGTCAAAGATCCTCCCTTTTGTGATCCTGTTCAGTCTGTGGTTGTGCCTTTAGATTTTCCTGCTTGTTGAGTTGGCAGTGAAACTCTTTGTAAGAAATGCTTCACACATAAAACCCTGGCTTTGTTTTCAGTGTCCAGATTAATTGTCTATGATCCCAGAATCTCTACTGGGAACTATTAATTCTTGTTCTTTATCTTTTTGACATGAATGTTGTACATGTTGAAGTACTCACAGTTCTTTTCTGGAGTCCTTTGACTTTCCATATTTTCAACACATCTGTCTTCTAAATGTGTCCAAATTCTCCTGTGGGCATTCTATATCTTGCATGGTAGTCATATATAGATGAACAGACCACCATTTCAGACTTGTCTAATATATCTCAGGATTCTTAAAGCACTTACTTGTAGAACACTATGTACAATAAGAGCCAGCAACAGAGGAGGTTTGAGAGGCTTTCTGCTTGCATGCAAATACTGTCTCCGTTAATTCCTAGTTATATGGTCTTGAGCAAGTAAGCAAGTGTCACTTCAAAGTAATATGAAAATGTAGAAAAGATAAATAGATATAGTGCTGGCTAGTATGTATGTCAATTTGATACAAGCTAGAATCATCTGAAAGGCGGGAACCTCAGTTGCGAAAATGCCTCCAAAAGATGGGGTGTAGGAAAGCCTGTAGGGCAATTCTTAAAATTAGTGATTGATGGGGTAAGGCTCACCCCATTGCAAGTGGTGCCACCCATGGGCTGGTGGTTTTGGGTTCTATAAGAAAGCAGGCTAATCAAGCCAGGGCAAACAAGACAGTAAACAGTGTTCCTCCATAGTTTCCGCATAGATTCCTGACTCCAAGGTCCCACCCAGTTTGAGTTTCTGACTTGATTTTTCCTCAATGAACTGCAATTCAGGATATACAAGCCAAATAAACTCCTCTTCAAGTTGCTTTTAGTCATGGTGTTTCCTCACAGCAATAGAAACCATAACTAAGACACACACACACACACACACACACACACACACACACACACCAGCACAAAGTAAGGATCATATAAACAGTTATTCTTTCTGTATTCTATTTTTAATATTTTCAGTTTTAAAATTACAACAGTAGTTAGGTCAGTTGTAAAAATCAATCAAAAGAATTAAATGTTAATAAAATAAGTTGCTCATTTTTTGATTGTTTATATACATATAAGCAGATGTTTTTATTTGTTAAATGTAGTGTCTTAGTACTTAAGTCTTTTGTTCTGAAATGAAGTGAGTGAATAACTTAACTAATAAACATTGTTATTTGTTGTGACACTGGATTTTAAACTCAGGACCTAGGTTAGCACTGGATGACTGAGCTGAGTCCCCAGCCTAGTCATGAACGTGAAGTAAATGTAAGTAAATCCTTATATGATTGCTAGGATTAAAATTGTACTTCAGCAGGAGTACTCACTAAGTACTTACTGACCAATACAACGGCAATCACTGTTTCTATCTAGATCATTTTTTCTTTTTCCTAAAAATGTCATTGATTTTTTTCAGGCTTGAGTATTCCAACATTTACCCTAATATTTTCTTTCGACTACCCCTTTGGTTTCACTCTAGCTATTCCAGAAGCCTTCCCCGCCTCTCTCAAGCCTCTTCCCTCCCCTTATTCCTCTTTCATTCTTTCCTCTGTCTTTCCTCTCTTCCTTTCTTCTCTCTCCTCCCCTCACCTTCTCCTCCCTCCCTTCCATCGCTGCTGCAGTTTCATTCTTTTCTCTAATCTGTAAACACAGTCCAGTGGGCCCTTTGTCTGTTCCATGGTTTGTTTTTTTTTTGCCTTGCAAGTTCCCGATCAGTATGCCTGCCTGGGAATTGTTCTCTGAATGATACAGCAGCACTTTGAGAACGCAGTATTATCTTTGAAGAGCTTATTAAATATCCCTCTCCCAGAACCCCTTGCTCCTCTGCTGCATATGTGGAAGTGGTGGCGTCATTTGTCAAATCTTCTAAGCCAGAAATTGGCAAATGATCTGTCATATTCTACTCTCTCATGCTCAGTCAGTGAGGCGTTCCTGATTGCTCCTGTGGCATTGCCTTTTGTTATTTTCCAGTTGACAGACTCCAGTGGTTTCAGAGTCTGAATGCCCGGATCCCCCTTTGCCATCCTCTCATTTATCTTCATCTGTTACATTGAATGGCAGCTGCTGTGGAAATTTAAAGGAAAGACACAGTGAAGATGGATAGTTTCGAAATTGAAGATGAGCAGTATAAGGTTTCTTGAAAGGTGGCATTTGAGCCCAGAGGAAAAGGAGAATCACTGTGCCATGGGCATTTCCAGGGAATGATTGCAGCAGAGGAACAAGCGACTGCCCAACCCCTGAGACAGGTGCCTGGAGAATCTTTTATTAATAGTGTGAACTAAGAAGAGGGAAATAAAAGATGGGATCAGCAAATAATTGAGTGTTTTGTTAAGGGAAGTTCCTGAAAGAAGCTGCACTTTAGGCCCACCCTTCTCCAAGGTGGATTAACTGATCAGAACTTTAATGATTGTAAAAAGGTTGGGATGTTGCAGGTCTAACAAAAATTATTTATCAATGAGGATATTTACCTCTCTTAAAACTCATTCGTTGACCATCTCTGTTTCTGATCTAACATCCTTTTGGCTAACAGATAAAATCTTTCGAAATGCACTAACTTAGCAAAACCAAAGTTTTCATTGACTAAAAGCTGAGTGCTGTTAGGCAGCATCTGAGACCTACAGCTGGGATTTACTTGCTCTGCTGTAACCTGCCTACTGGATATTTCCAGAAATACATTTGAAATGTATTTTGATTTATGACTTTCTTTTTCTGTTTCTAAAACAACTTCATGAAATTGCTATCACATTGAAATATGCAGTTCCAGATAACCTGAATCTGTGTTCCTCATGTCTGGAGCATATGTTCCAAATATGAACATATATGAGGAACATATAATACTCATATAATAATCTGTGTTCCTCATATTGGCCATGCGTATTTAGCTCCAGAATAAGTTATCTCTTACTCCTTAGAGGAGAGACCTGTATTTTTATGTTGACAGTATAGGAGCAGCAAACAGTTGAGGACTTACTGAAACACAACAGGGATTACATGCTTATTATGAAAGACATGGGAAGCCATTGATTACTATGAGCTAAAGAATTACATGAATTTATATTTTATAAGAATTATTCTGTGAACTATGTTAGGCAGGGGTGGGTTTCTGGGGAAATATAGTCAATAGAAAAACTAGCCAAGAAAAAATGCAGGTGAAGGACAGTGATTGCTTGAACTTGGAGGGTAGCACTAAAAGAAGTGAGAAATCTTTCATGTCTTTATGATCTCAGTCAAGGAAACTACAACATTCTTCGCAGCTTGTTAAGTGTCTAATGTTATGATATAGTTTTCTGAACCTATGTCTTAATTCAAATGCAGTCACTGGCCATAGACTAGTAATTTCTCCTTCTTTAGCAACTGATTAAACACATGCCCTTCATTTATCTTTGTAGGTTTGCACAATACTCTTGGGGACAGGAACCAGACAACAAGGGATACCCCCTCTGCTTCAGAGGCCACCCAAATTATCCAAACCAGACCGTTCTACAGTTATTGTTTTTCCTCATCCTTTGTTTCCCTGCAAATCATTAACAAAGGAATATGCCCATAGCTCTCCCTAACTCTGGGGTGTGTCTAAGCCCTGGCACTTCCCCACAGTGGCTCTGCATGGTCTGATGTTTCTCCCAAAAGAACTGTGGGTTCACACACACAAAGACACATACAAGATGCAAAACTCTTTTTAGTTTATTGGCATCCGCCTGTGAACTCACTAAACCTCACCCAAGGCAATATGTTTAAAGCAGATATACACTAGGTATACTATAAATATGTTTGCTGGCTCAATTATTCTACTTGAAAATCAGTTTTTGCTCCAGAACTTTAAAAGAGAAACACCTCTTTGGCAACCCCACATTCTTCTGGAACCCCAAGCGCAACTAACTACTCTTTAAATACTGTCTCAAAGTTCTTGTTAAGCTTTATTTTATTTTCTTCTTCAAACTGTATATTTCAAACAGCCCATCTTGATGCCCACTATCTTTATTCAGTTCATCTATTCTGTTATTTATATAGCATTTTTAGTTTTATTAAATGTGTCTTTCTGATACGGAATTACTGCTGAATTTTTTTAAACGTCATCTGTTTCTCTGTTAATTTACCCTGCCATCTTACAAATTTTTTTTTCCTGTGTGTTCTATTTCATTAAATTTCTTTCAATCAATGCATTCAAATTTTCTATATGAGAATTCTTCTTTGTTGATTATAGACTGGCTATTTATTATGAATATTTGATGAAGTTATGACTTCCTAAAACATTTTCACACCATTTATTTTTTATTAAAAATGATGTTACTTATTATATATTTGTGTTTGAGTGTCGAATTGAGCACATGAGTGCAGTGTCCACAGATGCCAAAAGAAAGTATAGGATCCCATAGAATTGCAGATACAGTTCTTAGTCGCCTGAGATGTGTGCTAGGAACCAAAGTCTACAAGAGCAGTACATATTCTTAACTGATGAGTGGCTTCAGGCCCTCTTGAAACATTCCAATGCTTGTTGACATGTCACTTTGTCAGGTATGTGTCCTCTTAGTACACATACAAAGGCATGCACCCATTGACACACCCAGAGTTTTGCAGTTTTCAGGCAATGTTACTATAGTCTTTACTTACCCCCATTTTCATACACTCTGCAGTTACAATCTTGTTAGGAACAGGTGACTGCCATGAAAATGCCCTATCTGAGCAAGGGTCTGGGATTTCCCACTGGTGTGCGACAAGAATCCGAATTCGATGAAGGAAGTAGGAACTATTTCCTCCTCCAAAGCTGTTCTATAATCGTATCTGTCTCTGCTGGGGCTTCTAGAGAACCCATCACTCTCACAAAAACAATTCCACTTTGCTGGCTGTCTCACGCACCTGTCTTAAACTACTTCATGAATCAGTTCTGTCACCTTGCCATAGTGATTGAATCCTACTGATCAAGGCTGCCAAAGGAAATGTCACAACATTCTTACCCTATCCCAGGTAAATAGTGATGCCTACAAGCTCCTGAGAATTAGATGGGGCAGAGTAAGGGGAGTATTGACAACATCGATATTTTCTGAGTTCTGACTAGATAACCCAAACATCATTTTATTCATATTGAGAAGTGTCTGATAAGCTGGCTTTAACCATAAATTCTTTCAATTAAACCTAATAAACTCAGTCACCAGGAGGAGCAAGGCAATGTTATCTACAAAGACCACAGTGGTGTAATTGTGGGCAGTTATTTTTTTTTAAAAACATAGAAATTAATTATTTTAATATTGACTTTTTAGAAATATATTTATGTTTCAAAAATAGTGACTTTTATATTTTTAGAATCATATTCTAAAAATAACTCAGTACACAAGAAAAAAGAGCAGACATATGCCTTTAAAATATTCCAACACCCTTGTCACCAGACTGATGCATTTTAGAAGGTAAGGTAGCTTCTGCCCTTTTCTAGGTCCTGATTTTTAGGACACAGACCCAATATGATTTTTTATAAACATTATGTTACTGTTTGGTTTTGCATAAATTAAGATTCAATACTTTGAAAAATTATCGTGTAATTTCTAGCTAATTAATTATGTAGAGAAACTCAGTAATATGTAATGATTAGTAAATATAAAGAATCCGGGTGTTTATTATAAAATTATCAAAACACATTTATACCAATATTTAAATTAACTTTAAAGTGATAAATGTTTTTAGGATACAGAGTGATAGGTAGAAAAGAATATAGACATTTCAGACTTATGCTTCAGTGGCTTTTTCTTAGTATTTAGTCTGATTACAAAATTTTGAATTCATGTTATATGAACAAAGTATATGAAGACAACTTGACTGTTAATCGATCAAAGTCTGATATCATATTTCATTTTTGATCTTTGAAGAGCCACAAGACAGTGAAATGTCAATTACAAAATTTCTGTACTCTTTTCTGTTAACAACATATGGTTATCATCATATTGAAGGACCTGGAAATTTTACCAGTTCATGAATATGCGCCATTGTGATCTGCTGTTGATATTTGAATATCTACTTTCTAAAGAACTTCTATGTTCTCCTTTCAGCTTATTACTTCTGTGTTCAACTTTGTCAAAACCTTCTATTACTCAAGGTCAGTCACTGCAAAGGCACAAAATTTGTTATGCCATCAAATGCAACACTCAATAGTAGAGCAGATAACTGAATTTTGCTCATGTGATTTGTGAAGAATACTCAAACACTAAATTTGTAGGAAATAGATTGCCAACAGGAATGTGAAAAGAGATGTCATCAACTAAATAACTTGAGGGAGGGTTGTTTGAGCTAACTTATGATTACAAAATTCTAAGCAATAGTACACAGGATGATATAATAGTTAGTGGAAAGCTAAACTACATTGTTATACTAGTATAAATATTATTGTGTCATTAAATTTGTAATTCAATGCAACAGGAACTCCAGAATTCTTATTTATCAGGTTTAGGTCAAACATTCTTTTAGCAAGGAACTTACATTTTACTTTCTTGCCTATCATGGAGATGAAGTAATTGTGGAATGCAAACTCTGCAAATTCAAAAGTATATAGGGAGAAAAAACATAAAAAACATATCAGTACTTAATCATTTTTGACACAGATTTTTAAGAACATAATATACAGAGGAGAAAGAGGCTAATGGAGTGTTAGGAATAAATGACTTGCCTCCAAACAGTTTGCTTCTTCACTGACTTCATTTGAAAATGAACATCTGTCTTCTGCCGCTGTTGTGCATTCTCCTGTCTACAGTAACCCAGGAGCCACAGTGATAGGATTTTACAATTTCAATGAATGCTTGTTTGATAACTCAGTTGTACTTGTAATTCACTACTTTGGAAAAATTTCAGATTTATCCTTTATTCAAGAATATGAATTGAGTATGCCCATATTTAAATTTATGTGTCTTGAACAAAATGTATTATCAGAGCATGCTTAAACAACACACACACACACACACACACACACACACACACACACACACACACACTGCACAACATGAGGAAATTAGGGAAACAATAAAACCTTAGATTTATTGGAAAGAGGAAATATTACTTTGATAATTTCACAATACTCTCATATCCAGATTTATTACCTCTGAATCTTCAAGTGCTTCTTAGTTCTTATGTACTTAGGGCTTCCAGAAGTTTTGATTAACACATTTACCTATGTCAGAGAGTGATATTGATTTAAAGAAGAATAGTGCTTAAGAACATAGAAATATCTGTTTTATAGAATTGCTGAAATTTGGCTGTACAGTGACTCATTTCAACAATACCAAGTATAATTATGTTGAGTAGAAGTTTTGTATAAAAACAAAATTTTAACATCACGTTATTTTTATGCCACCATGACATTTATAAAAGAGTGATCTAAACCGCATGTATGTGTAGATTAAAATGATATTGCAGCTGCCATGTTAGATACTATGGAAGAGGAATCAAGGAGTACTACTAATAATTACTACAGCAACTACTGATTTTCTGCACTCAGCATGTACTAGGCTCTCTGTAAATATAGTATTCCATTTTGATGGTCAAAATAGCAACCTGTCATGTTATAGATAAGAGAACAGAACTGAGTGGACATCTTGTCCAAGGCCATTATATTATGAGACACACAGATTACACCTTCTATCTATGTACATCAACACATGCTCTCCACAAAAGTGGACAATAGGAATGGACTGTGGGAGGTGGGCAAACCTAGCACATATCAAATAACTTATGAACAAGAAAAGGATTTATATAGAATGACAAATGAAAGATAGAAATGACCAAACAGGCTTTAGGGATGCAGAGGACTGTATCTGAAGAAGAGAAGAGAAAAAGTACTAGACAGATGTGCAATACAATCTAAGAAAGGGTGAAAGGTTGATTTCTCTACAGAAATAGGATAAAACTTTTGTTAGGGCTGATGAATCTGCTATTCACATTATTTCCTTGAGCATATTTTCAAATTGTAAATGTGATAGCTTGGATTTTGCCTAGGTGAAGACATTTCATAATAAAAAAATCACAGCACGGAAATTGATGACTGAGATAATTTTAAAGTTAGTAAAGTGTGAAATGTAATGAAAATAATACACTCTTAATATCTGAGCATAGCTTCTTTTCTATTTTTCAGATAATAGCAATGAGGTAGGTAACTGAAGGGAATTTTTATTTAAATAGAGAGAAGGAAGTAAGGAGGAGGACTGGAGGCATGTGGGGAGAGGAGGGAGAAAGAGAATGGAGAGAGAGAGAGAGAGAGAGAGAGAGAGAGAGAGAGAGAGAGAGAGAGAGAGAGGGAGAGAGAGCCAGGAAGCTCCATGTTGGATTTAGACTGCATGTTTGATAGTATTCAATTATGCAGTTTTTGTCTAGAAAGCTTATGGAAATTACATATTTTGCTTCTCTGAAATGCTCTGTAAAGGTTATAGTTTCGGAGGGAAAATATTACACAATTGGATTCATCAGTAAACATTAGAAGTCAGAGATGTCATTTGAGAAACTCTAGACGTAATTCTTCCACTTCAAGTATTAAATATTTGCACAAAAGCTCAAAGTGAACAAGTACCCTTGCAACACACATACATACAATGTATTAACAGGGGAGCATAGAAAATTACAAGAATGAGGTTATTTAATTCTGACTACTTAGTCTGCTATTATGGACCAAATAAACAACAAGAACAACAACAACAAAACAAACAAACAAACAAACAAACAAACCCACAATCATTGAGAAACATCCCTTTGCAGAGTTCTGGAGAAGAAGAAAGAGATTGACCAGGCACACTCCATCTTTTCAACCTTACACATTAAGTAGCCTGAGGCAGGAGAACAAGTTTCCTTCCTATACATTGCTCATTGCCAGAAGACACATGATGGGAAGATTTTATAAATCAATTGCAAAGCTTTCTAAAGTGTCATTCTCTAGAGAGCTGTGAAATATGTCTTATTATTATAAAGCTAATTAGTTCACAGAATAATTTTGTTGTTTTATTGTCTACCTTTTCATGACACTAAAGAACTTTTATTTACCACTCAATTTGCTTCTGAAACATCAGAAGAATTACTTCTCTGCTTTTCTTTTGAATTTGAAATTTGTTCCTGGGAGTTCAGCCAAAATTCCATCAGGACTGCACAGAAGTTAATGTATTGAACAAATATGATAAATGTATGGGAAAAATACTCTATGATAAAAATAAGGCTACATGAATGAATATGCTTTATTTTAAATAAAATACCACTTACAAATGTTGCATAATAAAATTTTTAGAAGGTTCCGATTAACTTAAAAATTGTGAGAAAAAAACTCTATTTTAAAAAATCCTTTAAAGCATGTCAGTGATGCCCATGAGAGAGTTTTTCAGTAGAAATTCTGTTATAGTGAGGTATTCGATTATGCCATTTGTATGGTTTTCTGTTTTATGGATTTAGCATTCACAGCACTATGGCAACATTTTAAATAGTAAACAGCATGTAAAGCATTAAGGAAAACCAGGTGGTTTTATTGTTATTCTCCTGGTACACACACACACACACACACACACACACACATATATATATATATATATATGTGCCAAGAATATATATATATATATATATATATATATATATATATATTGCTGCAAATGTACTAATTTTCAGTTCAATATTAATTGTGAAGATATTGCTAGCTTCACAACTTAATTTATTTCTATTTCCCAGGTTTAAAAGTGGGCTCCACAAGAGGTCAGTTATACTCATTGAAAACATCTGTAACTTCACGGAGGGAAGGTTCACATTTATAGTCCAAAAACCAAGGGAACGAAGATGTCTGTTCTGTTCCTGCAGATCTACTGTCACTTAGGCAGTGTTATGGGCTCCTGCTATGTTTTCACAGTCAGGGTAGTTTCAGGTTAATGCACATTTAATGAAAAGTGGTACTAGATACATGCAAATATAAGTGTTGCCATCCGAGGGAGTGATCTCTCAATATTATTCATAGAAATGCTTAAAGCACGGCCCTTTGTCAGAAGCGAAAAGAATTGTAAACACTTGATAGGTTTGAGATGAGATACAAAACACGTTCATTTGATGTTTGAAGCCTTGTGTGAAGGCAGCCTTGCCTTTCCACAGGAACAAAGCAGAGCTGGCAAGGCGGAGCGGATATACATTCTCCTTTTCCTCTGGATCAAAACCATTTTCCTCTGCTATTGAGAGAGGAAAGAGGTTTTTCTGGAGGGAGTGACAGATGAGCTTCACACTGTTACACAACAATGTCTGATTATCTAAAGGGAAGTGTGGGTGAGCTTTCATAAAACTGCTCACTGCTGTGAAAGGCACCTCCCCCCCCCCAAAAAAAAAGTTTCTTTTTTCTTCTTTTATTCTTTCAAACTCTCTAATACACATGCATGGCATGTAAAGAATTAATAACACTTCCTTCATAGGATTTCATGTAAGTATAAGAAATGGAAAATTTAAATTGCTTTACAGATAAATGAAGACTGTTAAATCTGAGACGGAGATTTCTAGGTCTTTCACACACTTCCCTAGAGGAGATTCTTGCTTCTTTATTCGAACAAGAATATAGTTGTCTAAAATTTACCTAGAAGTCTTTCATTCAAAAAATTTTTTTAGAGTCAGGCTTAGAATTTAAGAATAGGTCTATATATCCCAGTGTTTACAAGGTTCACATTAATTTTCTCAAATGTCCTAGTTCTCTTCGGTAAAATGAGGGCTGGGTTTTTGTTTGTTTGTTTGCTTCTCGATCTCTTTATCATCCAGTTGTGCTGACTGAAGATTTTTAAAGAACAGAAGAGATGAGATTTGATTAATAGATTTAATTTGTAAGAATAACAAACCATTTGTTCAAAGATGGTATCAACAGAACAAATCGGCAAAGAAAACCCAGCAGGATACTAGGATGATGTGTGTCCTCATGGTTAATAACCAGACCAGTACAGAAATACCTGTTTCCAATTTTATTTATCAGTACATGCTGAGGGAAATTCACTCTACTTGTGTGTTGCTATAACTTAAATGTGAAATGTCCCCCACAGCCTCATGTACATGAGCTCAGACCCTGGCTGATATGAAACTGTGAACCTCCAGCAAGTGGGTGGTAATTGGAGACAGTGATGGCACTGATGGGTGAGTCTTGAGGATTATAGACCAACCCAGCTGCCTGGCCATTCTCACTTCACTTTCTCATTCATGGCAAGGAGCGCAATCCTCAAAGGAAACACCTACCTCCTACCTGCTGCCAAGGTGGACTGTGTCTTCTCAACGTTGAGCTCAAATAAATTATCATCATACTTTTTCTTTTGGGCCTTTTGTCAGAGAGACAAGGACAGTGGGGGATACAGTATCATTCATTCTTTGGATTGTGCTTGAACAATGGTTGTAATTGGTGGAGTCCAGAAGTGGAGTTGGAGCTGTAAAACTCAGTAATATTATCTGCTAGCCATGTGGCTCTGTGCCTGGGTTGAACTGATGTGCTCTGTGGTAAAGCATACCCTGTGTAAGAATTTTGCAGTGAAGTTGGAGGATAAAGGACAAGGAAGAAGATGGATCAAAAATCTTTAGAAGTTTCCACTGTGGGTAGGATGAAGTTTGCTTTTTGAGGCCCAGATACTCCAGATACTTTTGAGGCTTTGGACAAATTACATTAGTCTACTTGGTTGTGCAAAGTGAACCAGTATCTCCTCAAGAGAAGTATGTGATGGTCAAGATTGGTACATGATTGGGACATAAACTTAACTTTTGGGTTTGGTTGGAACCTGAAGATGTTCCATTTTATGTAATCATTCTATACTTTTCCTGTGTATCAATTTGTATCTTTTAGAGAATCTGCTCTGTTTCCAGAGTAATACACTTTTTGAAATGTTAATAACTTTTAATACTATAAAAAATTTTATATTTATTGTAGATGTGTGGAGGCATGTCCATGGATTCATGCAGTGGTCAGAGGACAATTTGCAGGACATGATTCTTTCCACCATGAAGGTCCCGAGACTGAACTTACTTCTTTAGACTTGGAGGCAATCACTCTTACCCACTGAGCCATCTCATCAGTCCCTTGAAAAATATTCTTTAGGAGAAGAGAACAAAATATCTGGGTTTTGTGAGGAAAAGATGTTGTAAGACACAATTCATATATGAGTTGGCACCTCAGGAAAAAATTAGCCAGTGTCCTGTGAAGCTTCACAGAAGTTACCTGCAGCCAGGAGTGCTCAGTAGTGAAGCAGATCGCCAGTGAGGTTTGCACCTTGCCTCTGCCACCACCACAAACGTTGATCTGGCAGAGGAGTACTGGGGCTTAGCTTCTTTGAGTCACATGGCTATTGTGCAATGAGCCTAGGTCACAAAGCATCACTGCTCAGATCTCTCTTCTGAAATCTGTCACCCAGGGCTGTCAGATTGTGAGATAGCTGAGTACGTGCAAGCTGGTAACTCATAGACCTTCCTCTGGTTCTGTCCCTGCAGACCTCCAGCAAGCCTGACATCTAGATGGCTCTGGATAGCTCTTGTTTTGTACTGTGCTCTACATTTCATGGTATGGTGTAGCTCAAGAAAAGCATGTCAACAGCTAATCATGTGTGTCCCAATATACTTCCACCGTGATGGTTTTGTATACAGTTCAATATTATGTATATGTAGTAGTTTAACTGAGAAACACTCCCATAATCTCTAACATTTAAACACTTGTTCCCGCCTTGGTCTTGCTATTTGATGAGGCTTAGGGGGTGTGGCCTTGCTGGAGGAATATGTCACTGAGGTTGAACTTTCAGAGCCTATGACCTCACCCTTCTCCCAGTTTGCTGTCTATGCGTCATGCTTGTGGATCAAGATGTGAGCTCTCAGCATGCTGCTTCAGCCCCCATGCCTCCCTGGTCCCTGTCTCCCCACCTCTATGGAGATGGATTCTTATTCCTTAGTAACCCTAAGCCCAGTAAACCCTTCCGTCTACAAGATCCCCATGGTGTCTTATCACAAGGATAGAGACATAACTAATATAGCATACTATTACATTGTAAAGAATAATCTAATAGCTAAAAGTAAACCACATAAAGTGCTTTCCAACCTTTTTAATTAAAAGTGATAGCTTCAAATTGCCACCTAGGATATTCTTTTATCTAGGTCGAGTGAGTTTCAAATAACCACAGCTATCCTTTTTAGTTAAGCAGATATTTCAGTGTATACTATTATGAGAAAAAGAAATGTATTCATGTACAATTTATTAAATGCTATTATTCCAATTTATTAAATGCTATCATTTTGCTATGCTTTTTAAATTATTTTAATGAAAAAGAAACTACATATGCAACAAAAGTATCTGTCCCTTTCCAATTCCTCTCCTGTTAATTTTTTTTGATAACTCAGAGAGGTAAACCCTGAGAGTGTTCCAGAAATAAAAAGATATTTACCTTTTTTTGTAGTTTCACCGACAATATATAATATTATTTTAGATTTGTCCAAGTTTTTAGATCTATGTTAAATCCACTTATTGTAACGCAAAGACATGATGCCATCACCCTGACTCCTAGAGAACCTTTAGGATTTTTGTTCTTTTTAAATAATAGTGTAGGCATCCTTGTGTTGTGTCCCGGAATGAATAGTCCAATGATTTCTGTATGTGCTAGAGAAATACTGCATGTAAGATATGTTTATATTTACTGTTATTTCCAAGGTAACTTAGGAAGTGCATGTTATTTTACACTAGAGAGGGCTGCTGAGCTTGGTGGTCACACAGATGTCATGGCACTGTGCTGTGGGAAGTTCTGTATGGCAAATGTGTTGCTCTGATTGGTCAATAAATAAAACACTGATTGGCCAGTGGCTAGACAGGAAGTATAGGCGGGACTAACAGAGAGGAGAAAAGAAAGAACAGGAAGGCAGAAAGAGACACTGCCTGCCAGCCACCGCCAGGACAAGCAGCATGTAAAGATGCTGGTAAGCCACGAGCCACGTGGCAAGGTATAGATTTATAGAAATGGATTAATTTAAGATATAAGGACAGTTAGCAAGAAGCCTGCCACGGCCATACAGTTTATAAGTAATAGAAGTCTCTGTGTTTACTTGGTTGGGTCTGAGCGGCTGTGGGACTGGCAGGTGAGAGAGATTTATCCTGACCATGGGCCAGGCAGGAAAACTCTAGCTACAGCACTGTAGCTATATTTGTGGTGGTATTGTGTACCTTAATAAATTTATCTGGGGTCAGAGACGGAACAGCCACAATATTAAACAGAGTTTAGGCAGTGGTAGCACACACCTTTAATCCTAGCATTCCAGAGACAGAAATCCCTCTGGATCTCTGTGAGTTCAAGGCCACATTGGAAATGGCCAGGCATGGTGACACATACCTTTAATCCCAGAAAGCGAGCCTTTAATCCCAGGGAGTAGTGGTAGAAAGCAGAAAGGTATATAAGGCATGAAGACCAGAAACTAGAGGCATTTGGCTGTTTAAGCATTTGGCTGGTTAAGCATTCAGGATTTCGAGCAGCAGTTCAGCTGAGACCCATTCTGGATGAGGACTCAGAGGCCTCCAGTCTGAGGAAGCAAGACCAGCTGAGGATCCGGCGAGGTAAGATAGCTGTGGCTTGTTCTGGCTCTCTGACCTTCCAGTGTTCACCCCAATAACTGGCCTCAGGTTTGATTTTATTAATAAGACCTTCTAAGATTCATGCTACATATATTGGGTGTATCTAAGATGTAGAGTACCCTCTCACTAGGCATAGCAGGTGACTGGATGCTCACGCTAGGCCAGATGTCATGGTGCTGTGGTTCTATTAGGAGTATCTAAGATGTAGAATGAATGGTCACTGGGCATGGAAGGTGATTGGATGCTCTTATACTTGGCTGTATGAACTTTAATTAGTACCTAACATCTTCTTTGCTCCATCTGAATCTCTCTCATTCTATGCTCTTTTTCCAAGAAGATAATCTCAAAATAGAGGGCAGGCAGTGACTTCCTTGTTCATAAAATAGCACACTCTCTTGTGAAACACTCAGATATTTTCTAGGTGAAGTGTATGCAGTTTTCACTAGGTCTAATGGACCAGTACCTTTCACTCTTCTTCAACTTAAGTGACAGACTTCAGAACACATGGATACAGCTATCAGAACTCACATTTTAACATTCTCCCTTGAGAATAGAATATTTCCCATGTAAAGGAGTGTGTCTGATTTTGAAAACCAGTTTTATACTCTCTTAAACTGTTCTTTGGGGTAAATATGTGACCAACCAATACTGTTTTTATGTAATTGCTCAAGAGAAATAACATGTCCACACACAAACTTGAATGTTAATTCTAATAGCTGATTTTTAAAAAAAGAGCCTCAAAGTGGAAATCACAGATATGTGCATTAAATACTAAATGATAGAGACATTATGATATATATGTGCTATATCTGTTTAATGAAATATAAATCAGTAATAAAAAAAAAGACATTATTCAGATACTTGGCACACTGTGAAAAAAACACTTAGAACATTATGACAGTTGATAGAAGTCAACCATAAAAGATCATCATGTTGTATAATTCCATTTTAATGAAAATTCCACGATATGCAAATCTATATAGATAGGAAATACATTAGTGGTTGCTTACAACTAGGTGACAAGTGACAATTAATGAGATGATATTTCTTTTCAGAATGATGAAAATGTTTTCAATTAGATTATGGCAGTGATTATGCGACTTTCTGGTTACAATAAAACTCACTGTAGTCTGCATATTTGATGAATCTTATGAGATGTGAATTGTGTCTCAATAAAGCTGTTTAATATATGCATTTTCATGGATAGACAAACCAAGGCATTTTAAGGATGAACACAATCATGAAACTTTAAATGACATCTTCTTATTCTTTTTCTTATAAAATGTTAATTTAATGTACTATAATATGAGGAACAATATTGATCCTAAAAATAGGAAATTAAAATAGACCTTGCAGGTTTACCTGACAATGTGGCATTTCCCCCAATTGGTTAATACAGTGTTTATCTACTCATTGCTGGAACATTACAGTTTTTAAAGATACTGGGCATTCTTCAGAAATGACTTTTTCTTATGACTTGTTTTAATTTCAATGGAAGTTAAGAAGGAAAAACATGAACCTATATATATATATATATGTATGTATATATAGTTATATATATATATATACAGTTTTGATAAAATGGTTCATTTTTATTTTTCTATTTCTTTAAGGGCAATGTATAGTCTAGAGATATACTGATGTTTATAATAAACTGGAAATCTCCCAATGCATACATGCCCCATCTTAATAGACACTAAGACTTGAGGTGATTCAAATTTTAGTGCTGCAAACCAGGAACATTACACACAGATCTTTATGAGACTCACTTCCCATCAGTATAACAAGTAAATGACCTGCAGAGTAAGCTAGAAAATCACACCAGGACTGAAAAGAAAATGTTGGAAGTAAAAAATGAAGGTACAGAATGCAGAGGGGCAAGTTAACAGCTGTTTTTTCCAGCAGAGGGGAGGCCAGGGAAGCAGGAGAGGCTATGCCGGATGGAAAATTAAGAGTTGAGTTCTGATTTTGAAGTAGTTAGTAGACATCCAAGAATAGAGCTGTATTGAAAAATCGTAGAGAAATGTTGGCTTCAAGGACAAGATTTAGTCTGGAATACTATCTGTGTAGAAACTGTGTCATTTCTACACATGTGACTAGGTGAAATCACCAACAGAGTGTAGATGGAGAAGAAAACTTGCATTATTTAGAGGCCAATGGAAGAGAAGGGAACATTCAGGGAGACTGAGACAAACCATGGCTATAATCTTAGTCCCAGACCGAGGATCTGCAGAGTCTTGTGCAAAGAGTGTACCACTGAAATATGGGCATTGGATATAATGTAAAGAAAACCCTACTTCAGTATTACTCTACCCTACAGTGTAGAGACAGCAGTGTGCAGAGAACTTGCCTCTTTAGGTGTAAGTTGCTCTCACTTTAGCACCTTCTTGCTTAAAGGTAACTGTCAGCTTCAGCTAAGAGGTGAGAATATCTCACTAAGTATTTAATTTAGGAAATTAGGAGCAGAAAATTGCCATATTGGGTGAGAAAATATTGTGGAGGAAAGAGTAACACATGCTTAAATTGTCAGTTGAGGACTAGCAGTCATATTAATTTGATGATTAAAATGCAGTTTTTATGCTGGAGAATTTTGCTTGCTGATCAAACTACAATTTCATCTTGTAAAATCCTTCATGCAAAATAATTTGACATTGCCTTATCTGTTACTATGTCAAAATGTTTGTTGTAGCTGGAATAGTCATGTCAAGGCTATAAAAAATATCATATTAAAATTAGTAAACATATCGACCAAGTACCTAAAATAGTGTAGGTAGGCAAGAAATGCAGTGATTTCTGCATCTATGCATAATAAAATAGTGATCAAAGCAAATAAAAATAATCCAACCTTAGGTTGTAAAAAGGTTTCCATTTCCTTTAACTACTTGAGAATCAAGACTGAAGAAATTAACAATTCAGGATACATTAATCTCAACTTGTGGCTTCAGGGTTCTGCTAGCCTATAATCCAGCATGGAGAATGGAGACTGGCTATTCACTGTTCTATCTCATGATGTCACATCATTAGGATACATGACTACA
>CABHPP010135166.1:0-17233 GCA_902168425.1 Peromyscus attwateri | reverse complement strand
TTGTTGTTGTTGTTGTCGTCAGTTTGCGACAGGATTTTTCTCCTCTCTGTAACTGTCTCTGTTGCTCCTTCCCGCCCCTGCCCCCACTATGAGTTTCATTAGGGTGGAAGTTTGTTTATTCCTATATGTGCACCTTACCAGTGACTACACCACTGAATAAACTGTCTCTCCTTCCCATTAACAATTTATAAACACACACACACACACACACACACACACACAAAGATGGGGGGCTTGAACCTCTCCCCCTTTCATGACAGTGTTAAGAAGCCCAATTTTGTGGTGATCCTGTGCAGGGAATTACAGCTGCTGTGAGTTAGAGTGCAACAGACATGTCATTGCTGGAGAATCTTGAGTCCACACCACTCCTTCCTTTTCTCTGGCCCTTATTCCTTCTGCTCTTTCTTCCGAGGTGTTCCCGGAGCCTGGGGGTGAGGGTAATAGATGCCTCATTTATGACTGGCATTCAACAACCATTTATTCTGTGTGCTTTGACCAGTTACCCAGTCTCTGCAGTCATTACCAAGTACTGGTGGAAGAGGCCTCTCTGACCATGCTGACAACAGCGCTGTTCTGTGGCTATAAACATAATCATGTAGAAGACGGTTTGACAGATACATCATGTCTATTTAATAAAACAACAGCAGTAGCTCACCCCCCAACCCCTACCCAGGACCTATGACCCTCCACAGTCTTGTACTTTTAATCAGATGTGAATTCTCTCCTGTCAAGCAGGCATCAGACCCAACCGGAAAGCAGTTTGGTACCCCATAACGTATGCCGTAGATGCCATAACATATGACCCCATGCCCCTGTTGCACCAGAGGGCTCATCTTGCCCAGTTGGTTGGTTTTAACACAGTGCATGGCTGAGTAAGACAAATTTTCCCCAGCAACCTGTACAGCTCCTCCCACAACTATGAGAACTATCCAACAAGGAGGAAGCTTCGAACCCAGTTCCAGTTTGATGTCTCTGTGTCCTGTGACCAAGGCATGTGGTGTGTTCAGAAACAGAGTCTTACGAGCTAGTTTTGGTGGGCATCCAAAAGCAGTGGCAATTCCTGTAATGTTTTGGGGGTCTCACGGGCCTCCTTGGCCAACACCAACACCTAGGGAGGTTGCCCATCCCAGCACTGGGGTTTACCTTTAGAAACTAATGTTTCTAGGAGCATCTTTATTTTTCCACAGAGAATACCTCCGCTTATAACTTTTAAAACCTTCTTTTTTTTTTTTTTTTTTTTTTGGTTTTTCGAGACAGGGTTTCTCTGTGTAGCTTTGCGCCTTTCCTGGATCTCGCTCTGTAGACCAGGCTGGCCTTGAACTCACAAAGATCTGCCTGCCTCTGCCTCCCAAGTGCTGGGATTAAAGGCATGCGCCACCACCGCCCGGCTAAAACCTTCTTATTTATTTATTTTTGATTAGCTTACTGTCCTAGTTAGGATTACTATTGCTATGATGAAACATCATAACCAGAAACAAGTTGGGGAGGAAAGGGTTTATTTGGCTTACACTTCCATGTCATTGTAGTCCATCATTGAAGGAAGTCAGGATAGGAGCTCAAGGAAAGCAGGAACATGAAGGCAGGAGCTAATTCAGAGGCCATGGAGGGGAGCTGCTTCCTGGCTTGCTCTTCATGGCTTGCTCGGCCTGCTTTCTTATAGAACCCAGGATCACCAGCCCAGGCATGGCACCACCCACAGTGGGCTGGGCCCTTCCCCACCAATCACTAATAGAGAAAATGCCCTAGAGGCTTGCCTACAGCCAAAACTTGTGGAGGCATTTTCTCCCCACCCCCAGTCCCCAGACAGGGTTTTTCTGCGTAACCCTGGCTGTCCTGGAACTCCCTCTGTAGAGCAGGGTGACTTCGAACTCAGAGATTTGTCTACCTCTGCCTCCCAAGTGCTGGAATTAAAGGCATGTGCCATCATGCCCAGCAAAGCATTTTCTTAACTAATTGAGGTTCCTTTCTCTCAGATGGCTTTAGCTTGTGTCAAGTTGACATAAACTTATCCAGCACACTTACCAAATATCAGCATTGTTAGTTTGGGCTAACCCTCTCCCCCACGTGTGTGGTGGCTCTCTCTCTCTCTCCAGGTGTGGTGGCTAGGTTTGTGTCAACTTGACACAAGCTAGATTTATCTGAAAGAAGGGAACCTCCATTGAGAAAATCCTCTTAGTGGTTGATGAGGGAGGACCTAGCCCACTGTGGGTGATCACATCCCTAGGCTGGTGATCCTGGGTTCTATAAGAAAGCCACCTGAGGAAGCCACGAAGAGCAAGCCACTAAGCAGCATTCTTCCATGGCCTCTGCATCAGCTCCTGCCTCCAGGTTCCTTCCCTGTGTGAGTTCCTGTCCTGATTTCCTTCTATGATAAACAGTGCCATAGAAGTGTAAGCCAGGCCTGACAGTGGTGATGCACGAGTTTGATCCCAGCACTTGGAAGGCAGAGGCAGCAGATCTTTGAGTTCAAGGCCAGCCTGGTCTACAGAGTGTGTTCCAGGACAGCCAGGACTAGAAAGAGAAACACTGTCTTGAAAACCACACACACACACACACACACACACACACACACACACACAAAGTAGAAGCCAAATAAACCCTTTGCTCTTTTAGGTCATGGTTTTGTTGAAGCAGTAGAAACCCTAAGACAAGTTGGTGCCATTATAGTGGGCATTTCTGTGACAGACCTGACCATGTTGTCTTGGGGAGGGTTGTGGAAGGACTTTGGAACTTTATGCAAGAAAAGCAATTGAGTGTTCAATGCTTGGTGAGCTGTTAAGTAGTGCTTGGAAGCATGCAGTAGTCTAACAGGCCGGGGACATCGCAGTGGCAGGAGGCATGGAAGATAGAACTCATTGTCACCCTTCAAGCCCAGAAGCCAGAGCGGGGAAGGGCTTGTCTTGGTCTTTTTTTTTTTTTATGTTTATGAGCATGTGTGTGTGTGTGTACCTGCTCTGAAATGCCGCAAAGTACATCTGGAGGTGAGAGAACAATTTGGCAGTCATTTCTCACCACCATTTGGGTCCCAGGGATGGGATTCAGAATTTCAGACTAAGTGGCAAGTACCTTTACCTGCTGAAACGTCTTGCTGGTCCTCCCCTTGCTCTTCTCTAACAACTGTTTGTGGGAAATAACTGGCATCATAAGATGTAGCGTGAATCCTAATTGGTCTTAATAATAAAAACCCGGTGCCAAATATTGAGGTAAATGCTGAAAGATCAGAGAGACAAAGGAGCAAGACACAGCCACCTCTTACCTCACCAACTTCTCAGCCTGAAAGCCCCCCCCTCCAACTTCTGTGTCTGCCCCACCTTATCACTTCCTCTCTCCACCCAGCCATGTCACTTACTGTTTCCTCCTCACAAGGGCTGGGATTAAAGATGTGTGCTACCACTACCTCGCCTTTATGGTTAGCTAGTGGCTAGCTCTGCCCTCTGATCTCTGGGCAAGCTTTATTTGTTAGAGCACAAGCAAAATAGCACCTTAATAGGAGAACTGCATTAATCCCTTGCAAGGGCAGTACCTCAATGACTTCCCACTAGGCTCTGTTACTTGGAGGCTCCACTCCTTCGTAACGTTGTTACACAGGAGTAAGCTTCTCTCATTCATGAACCTTTGAGGGAGGAAGTACACTTAAATTATATCTAAGAGGAGAGATAAGATGTTTATTTGTTCAGAAGAAAAACTGCAGAAGGACCCTGTAGCAAGCTGAATTTCAGCACATTGTGAAATGGTAGGGAATTGGTGGGAAACTTGACAAAATCCCTGTTCTTTTTTTCAATTTGTAGGCACCAAAGATTCCAGTAAGAAAAGTGTTCTCAGAACGAGAATCTCCAACTACATGGATAGAGCAGAAAACATAAAGAAATACTTAGACCAAGAAAAAGAAGGTAAAAGTCTTTTTTGAGAATATGTCTGGGGTTGGGCTTCAGAGGCAGAGTGCAACTTGAGGCCCTGGGTTCAAAGCTCCTGCTTGTTGGAGCATGGTGGTCTGGGCCACCTGTGCCTGGGAGCTTAACAGATTTGCTCTGTTTCCTTTCCCCTTATACAGAAGATTCTCTTAACAGTGTCTGGTTGTCAGTTTGGGACCTGGGGATTCAGACATCTTTTGACTACCTGACAAAAACTTGACCATTTTTAGGGCATTTGCAGATCGCTATGAAGCATATGGGTGGAACTGAATTTAAGAATATTGCAGAAGAATTCTGAACATGGATCCTATGTTTGTATTTTCTTTTATGAAAAGATGAAAATCATTAGAATAGCTAAAGAAACTCCAGGGGCTTCTCAAACGGCTGTGAACCAAAGCATTTCACAAGTTACATATTCCTGATGATTAAGAGGTGAGGTAGGTACTCCTCGGGATCTGTTATAGTTCCCAGCTCATGAGCATCTGTGTGAGTGGGTGTGGCCACCTCACCTGAAGCACACTGGTGTTTTTATAGCCAGAGGTGCTGGTGCCCTTAAAAGCTCAGGCCCCCAGGCCTCAGCTCCTCCTTCTGTCCTTACTACAACTCCCTCCCCACTTCTTCCTAGGGTTCTGTACTAATTATACCCAGGTTGTGGTGGGTTGAGTGAACAGTTAAATTAGCCTATGTGACTAGTTTGACTTAAAAACTGATGCATGATTTGTAGTGTTATCTCTATGGAAGTGTTTGTTTGTTTTTGTTTTTGTTTTTATTTTATTTTATTTTATTTTTGGTTGGTGATGGGCATTAAACTCAGTGTCTTATGCTTACTAGGTGAGTATTCTACTGCTATAATCCAGTTTTTTTTTTTTTTTTGATTACTCAAAAAACCTTCACATTTTTTGTTTTTGTTTGGGTTTTTGTTATTGCTGTTTTATTGTTTTTGTTTTTGTTTTTCTTCCGATGGGGGTCTTCCTATGTAGCCCTGGCTGGCCTGGAACTCTCTATGTAGACCAGGCTGGCCTTGAACTCCTGGAGATCCACCTTCATCTGTCTCCAGAGTGCAGGAGAGGCTTCACGTTTTGAATTTAGCTTTCTGACTTTGCACTTATGCTTTTGCTCATTCAGGGATTCTGGAAGGCACACTGAGCACACGTGGAACCAGCTACCTGTTTGTTTCTTGTTTTGTTTGTTTGTTTTGTTTTTGACTTTTTGTTGTTGTAGTTCTTTTTTTCTTTTACACAGTCTCATAAAAACTTCAGTTGTCATAGCATGAACCACTAAAAGTCTGCTAAAAAACATATTGTAGCATGCTTAGCATGTGCAAAGCCCTGCATTCAATCCTCAGCACCAAAAGCAAACAGACAAACAAGTGAACTAACAAAAAGCCTTAAAACCAGGAAAAAGAATATGGCGAGGCTGTGGTGGTGCATACCTGTAGTCCCAGCACTTGGGAGGTAGAGGCAAAAGGAGAAGGCATTCAGGGTCACCCTCAGCTACATAAGGGGTTTGTGGCCAGCCTGGGCTACATGTCTCAAAACAAAGCCTTAAAGAAACACTCTTAAAGTGCTACGAATGGCCTCTAAACTCCATTGTACCGTTATGTATTTAACGCTTGCTTTAGCCATGAGGTTACAAGACAGGGAATGGCAAGTCAACCGAGTACATCTCATGTTCTACCCACTGTGACAGGGTCTTGGCGACACCTGTGTGCAGTCAGTCCTCTCTGGTATACATTTCCTGGTCTGTTGGAGACATCGAAGAAACCATTTTCAAGTAACCTCTTGTGGGCTGAGAGATGGCGCAGCAGAGCACTGGCTGCTCTTGCAGAGGACCCTCAGGTTCAGTTCCAGTCTGGCAGCTCACAAACATTCTTAACTTCTGGGGAATCTAAGGCCCTGTTCTGACCTCTGAGGACTCTGCATGTATGTGGTGCAAATGCATACAGGAGGAAAAACATTCATACACGTAAAATAAAACAATTGTTTTTTAATTTTAAAAAGGAAACATCTGGATGGCCCCCTTTGCCTATCCTCTGTGAAGGCAGGGATCTCTCTTGGAATAGTTATTTTGTCTTCTTTCCCTATGTGTAAGAAACATTTTTCAGGTGCATGACATAGAGTAGGCACGCAATAGCTACCGAGTAAATGAGTTGAAAAGATTGTAACGTGTCCAGATTAATCACTGTGTGCAACGTATCAGCTGTGTAAAAAAAAAGTGTTCACAGGCACTCGTGAGGTGGTTCAGTGGGTAAAACCACTTGCCAACAAACCTAAGGACCTGAGTTCAATCCCCAGAGACAGACCCACATAGTAGAAGGAGAGAACCAACTCCCCCAAGTTGTGTTCTGACCTCTACACATTCTTCATGGCATGCTTGCACCCACTTGCATGCCCGCCCACACACAAAGGAATAAAGATGTGATTTTTTTAAAAAGTGGTCACTGGTCACATTACTGTAGCTTGTGTTTTGTAGATGGAAAATATCACAAGCAAATTAAAATAGAAGAGAATGCAACTGGTTTCAGTTACGAGTCACTTTTTAAAGAATACCTTCATGAGACTGTTACGGAGGTTTGGATCGAAGACCCTTATATTAGACAAACTCATCAGGTAAGAGGAATGTACTAAAGTATAATGAAATGTAACTTTAAATATATAGTCAGCTGTCTGTGTTTATGGGTTTCCTATCCATGGATTTGATAGAGGATCAAAAATACTATTAAAAATCCCACCTGTATTGAACATACACAAACATGTCGGTATAATGATAATGTATACTGTTTATGTTGTGTTGGATAGCGTAAGTAGTCTAGAGATGATTTAAAGTTCTTGGGAGTGTATGTGTAGGTTCTGGGCTGATAGAGCATCATTTAAAAGGATGGATGGGGGTGCTGTGGAGGTGGCTCAGAGGTTAAGAGGTTAAGGCTGCTCTTCTAGAGGTCCTGAGTTCAATTCCCAGCAACCACATGGTGGCTCACAACCAACTATAATGAGATCTGGTGCCCTCTTCTGGCCTGCAAGCATACATGTAGGCAGAATACTGTATACATAATAAAAAAATAAATCTAAAAAAAAATAAAATAATGGAAGCATCTATGGACAGTATCTGGCTTGGGGAGTGTGTTCTAGAATCAATTCTTGCTGGACACGGAGGGAAAACTGTACAAGTTAGTGTTAATCCATCCTGATACCTTTCAGCTGTATAACTTCCTGCGGTTTTGTGAGATGCTGATTAAGAAGCCATGTAAAGTAAGAACTATTCACCTTCTCACCTCTGTGGATGTAGGTATCTGAAAAACCTCATTCTTTCTTGACTTAACTGTGTTCAGTTACAAGTTACCTGGTCCAGTACTTCAGCTAGATGTATTTCCTTGGGACTAATTCACCATATAGTACCAAGCAGAGCATATCTTAAGAGAAAGGCTATTGATTTGAGAGTGTTGACCTTGTATTCAGCCGTTTGGTTGAGTTTGAATAGTTTGTCAGTTTGGTCTCGGGTGTCAGTGATCATGCAGTCTGCACCAGTGACAGTTCTGTCCCTCACCTGGGATTAGATTGTCACTGTGTCCCTTTTGATTCTGTCTTAAGTATGCGTGCATCCAAATAATTACAGTTGCTAAGATCAGTCTAAGAAGTAGGCAGGATGACTGAATACCATTACTAAAATACATTTAAGGATGCTGAGTGTGGCGCCCCATGCCTGTGCTCCTAGCAACAGGGAGGCTGAGGCAGGGGGGAGTTGTGTGGTATTCACATGAGGAAAACAATTGTTTGTATAAAAACAATATGTAAAAAGAAAATAATTACCCATTCTTTAGTTACTTCTTTGAGACGGTAATATTGAAATTAATGTAGAATCCTTTCAGTTTAATCTCTCTGTGGTATTGATTGTGTAGCTCATGGACAATTTAAGCTATTAATAACTGAGGCAGTAAATTATGTTTTATGCCACCAATAGGGGCTTGGGAATGTGCAGCAAAGTAGTGGCCTGGAAGAAATAAAACAATCCCTTGGGAGTCATGGCGTGCTGTTGGAAGTAAACTATTCTTCATCTATACATGACCGAGAAATTAGGTTAGTGTGTAATATTTTATTTTTTAATAGCTCAGACACACTTTAAAAATTCCAATGTAATATAATTATATACACATATTTAAATATTAAAACTTTAAATCAATCTTAAACTTAATAACTTTGCACCTTGGACCTTGGCTTACCTCTGTAGAGTGAGTTTAGTTAATCCTAGTCAAATAATATGTATGGGTTCTGTGTCATATGGGAATGAGTTCTTTTGTGCAGACCATAGCCAGTGTTATTATGGTAGGAGGTAATTAATTTCTTACTGAAATTGCCGTTTACCTGCTGTGGCTTTGGTGGTATGTTCTGGTAGTGTGCTGTCAGGAAACGTACATACAGCTTCTTAGGGATCACACTCATATCCTTCCTTCCCTTTAGCACAGTGCTTTTCAGATGATACAGCAAAGAGACCCTTGTTTTTAATACAAAGTTAATCAGAAGCTAAAGATGCAAACTGGGTGGCAGTGCTCCATTATTAAAGCAGAGGTCAGGGTCAGGGGCTGGACTGCCTTTGGGATCCCCATCCCCATCTCTGAATAGTGACACTGTGTTAGTCAGGGTTCTTCAGAGGAACATGAGTTAAAGAATGAACACACACACATACACACACACACACAAAGGGGATTTTTTTAGAGTGGCTTACAGGCTGTGGTACAGCTAGTCCAACAATGTCTGTCTACTAATGGAAGGGAAGGTCCGAGAACCCAGTAGTTGTTCAGTCCATGAGGCTGAAGTCTCAGCTGGTCTCCAGTATACACCAGAATCCTGAAGAAGGAGACTCTAATGTCAGTGAAGGAATGGACTTGCTAGTGAGAGAGAGAGCAAGCAGGCAAAGAGAGAGAGCAAGCTTCCTTCTTCTGTGTCCTTTATATAGGCTGCCACCAAAGGTGTAGCCCAGATTAAAGGTAGATCATGTGCCACCACTCCTGGCTCCCACTTCAAGTAGGTTTTTTGGGGGGGGGGTTGTTTGTTTGTTTTTCAAGACAGGGTTTCTCTGTGTAACTTTTCTGGAGCCGGTCTTAGAACTCACTTTGTAGACCAGGCTGGCCTCGAACTCACAGAGATTCACCTGCCTCTGCCTCCGGAGTAATGGTATTAAAGGCGTGCACCACCACCTCTGGCTCAGATAGTTTAATTAAAGAAAAACAAATACCTCAGAGGTGTGCACAACCATTTGGGTTTGAGTTAATTCCAGATGTAGTCAAGTTGGAAACTGGAGTAGCCACCTCTGAAACGTCACCATACTCTTCCTGAATATCTTTTGCAAACCGCTTGTTAGCAGACAGGAAGAGCTTGAGCAAGCTGAATTCAAAAGTAGCTTTCCATTTAATGGTTAAGTTCTTTCTCAGCCAATCAGGTTAGTTGATGGTGTTTAATGCGATTTTTGTTTTCCTTATAGACTGAGCTTGGGACTAACCCCAGGTTTGATTCAGCTCATGCTTTTCTTTGTTTAGGGGAAAATCTTGATGATTCTTAACCAACTCTGGCTTTAAAAACTAACTCAAATGTCTTGAATGTAATACTGTACACTAATTTCAATAGGTTCAACAATGGATGGATGTTCAAAATTGGAAGAGGACTTGATTATTTTAAAAAACCACAGGTAGGATATGATTTTATTTGTTTGTTTGTATTCTTTTCTTATATATTACATCCTGATTGATTTCCCCTCCCTCCTCTCCTGCCAATCCCTCCTCCCACACCCCCTCTCCCCCAGATCCACCCTTCCTCCTTTCCCTTCAAGGATGTGATTTTGTGATTAACGGTGAGCACTGTTTTCTTGTTCGTTTTGATGAACTCTGGGCTCTTAGCCTCCAGAGTGGCTGGCACCATAGACGGAACATCATGCTTGGCTTTCTGGGAGTGTCATTTTTAACAGTATTCTTTTCTTCATAGGGTCGTTTTTCCCTTGGATATTGTGATTTAGATCTGAGACCGTGTCATGAGACAACAGTGGACATTTTCCATAACAAGCACACAAAAAAAATCTGACGTGTAACAACCTAACTATACATTTCTGCTTTGGGTGGTTTCAGCCCATTTTCTGTTGCTATAACTGAATACCACACACTGGATAATGTATAAAGAATAGAGGTTTAGGCTTTGGCATCTGGGGAGGATCCTCTTTCTGCATCCCGCATAGCAGAATGCAACAAGATGGAACAAGCTTGTAATAAAGCTTGTGAGGCAGAGCCAGACACCTCAGAGGTCTCCTCCCCTCTCAACACTGCTATACTAGGGACCAAGATTCAACTTACGAACTGTGAGGGATATATTCAAACCATAGCAAGCAAATACTGGCCTTGTTCCTTTTTCCTTTTTTTTTTTTTTTAAACTTTGAGTGTATTTTTATAATGTATGAATTTAACAATAAATGTTTACATTTCTACAAATTTCTGGATCTGTAAATATGCTGTCCAGTAGATTTACAGTGTTTCTTTTTAAGTCATGGAGTTAACTGAAAGATTTTACCAGCTTCTGTTTGGTTGTTGGAGAGTAGGTCAGCAAGTATTGCACAGATGTTATGAAGACAACTGGATGCTAATCTTGCTCCTGGGAATTTAGAGTTCCAAAAGAAAACCACAGATTACAGTGCTGTAAGAGACAGGTAGGCTAGCTGGGCAGTGGTGGCGCACGCCTTTTATCCCAGCACTCGGGAGGCAGAGCCAGGCGGATCTCTGTGAGTTCAAGGCCAGCCTGGGGTACCAAGTGAGTTCCAGGAAAGGCGCAAAGCTACACAGAGAAACCCTGTCTCGAAAAAAAACAAAAAAGAAAAAACAAAAAACGAAAAAAAAAAAAGAGAGAGAGACAGGTAGGCTGAGGGCCTAGTAAGGAAAAAAAAAAGTATGTGTGGCTGAAGATGTAGCTCAGAGGACAGCACGTACCTAGTGTGTGCCACTCCTGGCTTCTATCTCTGGCACCACAAGTGCCGGTGGTTACAGTTAAGATGTCAGCCAGGCTTGATGGGGCAGGGTTGTAATCCAGCACCTGGAAGGTAGAGGCTGGTGGATCCAGAATTCAAGGTCATTCTAGGCTCTAAGGAGAGCTTGAGGCCAACCTAGACTTCATGATAACCTACCTCCAAAAACAAATAAGTGATGGCCTATGGGAGATGTTCTCTGGCTCTCAGATGTCCAACATTACAGAGCTCCATAAAGTCAATGTTACCTGTTTAGTTATCCTCATGTAACAGTCCTGGCAGGGCCTAGGGATACTCTAAAGAGAGAATGTTGTACCCCTCCCTGTGGCTATCAGACTGCTGAAATAATGGTCCCCAATAAATTGACATTTCCCCAGGAATCTCATGCTGGGAGAAGGTTAAGACTTGAGGTGTGGTACCAGCCAGAGGAGGAACTTGTCACCCAGGAAGAAATCTCTTTCACATAGTTCTGATTACTCAGTCAACACCACCTCCACCTGTCTCCACCCAGGCTCCACTGGAGCCTAGACAATGAGGAGCCAGTGACACACACATGCCCAGCAAGCCGCTGCCCTATTTTTTTTTGTTTGTTTGTTTTGTTTTGCATGAAACATGGAACTCCTTTGGAGGAATTGTTTTTGCATTTCCTCACCAAGGGCTCCACTCACTTCATTCACTTGTGGCTGCTGCCCAGAGCACTGCAGTGAGGTCATTAAGGTCCAGAGTGACCTTTCTACCACTTACTCCACAGACACTTTCCTTCTTTAGACTGGGTTTTCACTCTGTAGCAAAGATTGGTCTCACAACGGTGGTTTTCCTGCTTCAGCCCCCAAATGCTGAGACACCGGTGTGTGCTATCATGTCCAGCTCCTAATGCACACGTTATATTTAAGTTATCAGCATATATTAGTTATACATTAGAATGGGTTGCACTATGGCATTTTCATATATTTATATTACAGAATCATACCCACTTCTCTATTCTTTTCTCGTCCATAATCCCCATCCTTTTCTAAGGGGAACTTTGGAACTCTGTAATAGTTGTCATTTCAGGAATGTTTGACCCAGTTGGCCACTCCTATCTTGAAACTCAGTTTTCCTCAAGCACACATCTCCATCTTTCCTTTTAAATACAAGAGTTGAGTGCGGCTGGAGGGTGCAGTTGAGTGATGCATGTGCTTAGCATGCACGGACGTCTGGTCAGGCCTCGGAACAAAACCAAACTTAGTTCTCCTTGTTCTCCTAAACTTCAAACTGTACTCTGTTCCTAAATGATTGCACCAGGAGGAATTCTCAGTAAAGATCATCAAAAAAGTGCTATTACTTGAGGTGAGCGAAATGAAGGGATTTATTATAGGGAGGGAGCAGGCCACCATGAGAGCTACAGACTGAGATGTGGACACTTTCCATGAAAAATTGCAGCTTAAAGCTAAGTGTATGTGTGCTCTATGTAAAAACTGGTTTTTTACTCTAACTTTAGTCTGATATGTCAAACACCTCTTGACTAAACTTGTCAGTTCCTGAGGTCAGAGGGCGTGTATTTCACATACTGTGAACAGCAGCTAACACAGTGCTTGGTGTGTGGTGGGCACTCAATAAATACACAGTACTGTGGGAACCAAAGTCTAGGGATGGGTTAGCTGTAGAGTTAAGAAGCAGCCAACAGTGATGTTACTCTCTGAAAAAGTCTGGAGTGTGAAAAAGTTGGAAAAGGAAAGGGATCTTAACAGGAAAGTTTGGGGAGAGACTATGCTGATTCACTCTGGTTAAAGACCCAATAAAAAGGTTGCCAGGTGGTGGTGGCACACTCCTTTAATCCTAGACCTTGGGAGGCAGATCTTTGAGTTCAAGGTCAGCCTGGTCTACATAATGAGTTCCAGGACAACCAGGGTTACACAGAGAAACCCTGTCTCAAAAAACAAAGAACAAAACAACAAAGCCCAGATACAAGGTCATAAATTTATGAATCATTGGTCAGGGTGGTACATATCTTTAATCCCAAAACTCAGGGGTCAGAAGCAGGCAGATCTCTGAGTTTGAGGCCATTCTGGTCCAAATACCACGTTCCAAATATCACTGAAACTGCCAGTATAAAGAAAGTTACTCAGTCACATTATTGCCCTGATTTTTTCACACAGAATATTCCATTTACTGTGTAAGTGCTGGTCATCTGGACATGTTCTCAGTAATATATTTGTTAGCAGGGTGGTTTCAATGGGGCAGAATTTGCTGCCGATAAAGCTTGAGTTTAATTTGTTACCTATTTCCAGTGGCAACCAATGATCAGGTGCTTTTATATCACAGGTTTCAATTCGTCCATTCTTTACATCGATGGACACTTGAATTTCCAAATGTGCCTGTTCATACGGCACATGAAATGTGGTGTTCACACTAAACTTAGGAGTCCAGCCATATATCCACTCCCAACTTTGCAGTTCTTTGACTTTGCTGTTTATCCCAGGAAACTGTGTCTCATCTGCTGGGTTGATTAAGTTAATGTGATTATCAATTTGATGATAAGCAGCATACTCCGCAGCAATAGCATTCATCAGAACTTCACAGGTCAGCATGGGATCTTTTTCCAGAAGATTTTTGACTACGGAAGGGATGCTGGGAGTGGCATTGCTCTTTATGCCTTGGTATGGGCTCTTCAGCAAAGAAGACAAAGCGGTCCTGTCGGTACTGCATAACAAGGTGCAGTGGTGATACGCGGCAATCCGGCCAATCTTTGACGCGGTTCCTGAGATTTTAAACTGCCCATCGAGTAACAGGTCAAGTTTTTTGGTAGGCTGCACGTCCAGGTGGGGTTGGACAGTATTCAGAGCTCTCACGATTAGTTTCAAGTTTTCCATTCTGTCGTACTTGGTCTTGGTGGTAAAGAAGGTCAGGTTGATATTCCCCATATCGTGGTACACCGTTCCTCCTCCACTCCTTCTCCGAGCCAGTTTTATACCTTCCCGTCTCATCAGGTGGAGATTGCACTCCTGCCATGGGTTCTGGTGCCTCCCAATGACAACGCAGGGAGAATTCCTCCAAAGGAAGAGAATTGGCTTGCCTTCTAGATGTATGTGGTCATGGATCCAGTCTTCTACAGCCAGATTTTGATACACATCATTGGAGAGCGACTGTAAAATGAGCCCATGTGTGGCTGGGTTTCTAAAGCCAGCTGTTGGGACCTTGTGGTGACGTAGAAACCGGAAGCAGTTCTTCATGGAAAATGGGATTAGCATGCTTTTAGAAACAAGGCAAAAGAAGAAAAGTTAATTCAATGAAAAAAATTAAATTCTATTCTTTAGTTAATTATTCAAAACTCATCACAGGGTCCAGACCAGTTGCTTTTCTCCCCCTTTCAGCTTTCCCCTTAGTCCTGAGCAGCTCCATCGCAGAGTGCTCAAAGGAAATCAATGAAGATAAATGTCAACTAAAATGAAATAAGTAGACAGTTTTCATATAGTAAGTATGAAATAAATACATTAAGTAATGTATAACAAAGTCAAATAAATTATTTTTGAATTCACAATACATTTTCATTGAGAAAAATAATAGATTAGCAAAAAGAAAGTGAAAGAATCCAGAATCCTATCATCAGGAGATCATCAACATTTTGGTATAAACAACCGGTTTTACTTCTGTTCTTGTGTATATCCTTCACACATACAAGTTTTCCCCTAAAAGTGTATGGTACTGTTATTTCAAGCAACTTCCCCCACCCTGAGATAGGACATTCCTATGTTGCCCATCTTACCTTGAACCCCTGGGTTCAAATAGTCCTGTGCCCTAGCTTCAACTTGAGCATAGACATACACTACCATTCCTGGCTTTCACTTGCCATTAAGTTTATTTTTATATCAGTTTTGTGTGTGTGTGTGTGTGTGTGTGTGTGTGTGTGTGTGTGTATACATATTTGTGCATGCGCAGGTCAGAGGTCAATGTTAGTCTTCTTCTATCACTCTCTACTATATTCTTTGAGACAGGGTCCTGAACCTGGAGCCCAGATATCCTCTTCTACGTTGATCCAAGGGAGAAACAGTGAAGAATAGGTGTCATGATGTGCTGGATACTAGTAAACTAGAACATGGTCACGGAAGTTGTGATTTGAAAAAGACCTTGTGACATCCTTTCCTAAGGTTAAGATTGCCACTCTTGGGCTGGAGAGATGGCTCAGAGGTTAAGAGCACCAACTGCTCTTCCAGAGGTCCTGAGTTCAATTCCCAGCAACCACATGGTGGCTCACAACCATCTGTAATAAGATATGGTGCCCTCTTCTGGTCATACATGCTGTATACATAATAAATAAATCTTTAAAAAAAAAAGATTACCACTGTTGGGAATATACAGAGGTTAAGGTAGAAGAGTTGCTTTTAAATTTTAAGCTTTGCAACTTACTAATTGAATAGTTTTAGGTAAAAAGTTTAATCTCATCTGATTCAATTGCCTTCAATTGAATTCAGTTCGAGAGCACATAGGATGACTGAATTAAATGTATTATGTATAAACCATTCATACCAGATTAATATGAGACAGACTGAAACAATTATGATTATAGGGTCTTCTCTTCTGATCTTTTTTTCTCATTTAACACATATTCTTTCAAGTGTACAGGATTCCTAAAAGATGTGTCAAACTGGAATTTACCTTAATAAATTAACTATAGTCTGAGATTAACCAGGGAAAATTGAGATCTTGATAAGGGTTCTAGAACTGAACTAATTCATGAGTTAGTCCAATGCATGGGTTGCATATTTGTTTAATTAATGCATTTTAATCATATTTTAAAAGAACTCCATATACCCAGGCATAAATATACAGTGTGAATTAACTACAACAAAGGTATCAATTTGTCAGATTCTGAGATTCATCAATGAACCACATAAAGGTGATAAGAGTTACAAGGAAATGAAAAAGTAGGGCCAGATTAGGGAGGGCTGGAAATCTGTATGTGAGTCAAATTTAAAGAGGATTGTTAATCTAGGCCTCATTAAAATGGTGACATGTGAGTCAAGATTGAGGAGTTAGATGGAATGATTAGTAAGTGCCACAAAGTATTTTAGATATCAGAACACATTATGCCCCCACCCCAGACAGGGGTTCTTTATGTAGCCCAGGCTGTTCTGGAACTAGTGGTGCAGACTGGGCTGGCCTCTGCTTCAGGGTTAAAGGCATGCCCACACCCTCTGAGACTAATGTGTTTCTCTTTTATTCTGTTCTCCTGTAGCTGACTCCTGACTAAATGAAACAGTCCATCCTTTGAAAGCCTGGTAGAATTTTGCTTCTACAAAGTTACTTGGCACCTCTCTCTACACTCTTATTTTTTTTAGTTGAAATTTTTTTCATGTATTTTGATCATGTTCCTTCCCCTCCCCTCTTTGCCAGACCTTGCCACCTCCCTACCCACCCGATTTTATGTTTTCTTTAAAAAACAAATAAAATCCACAAAAACTAAAATAAAAATAAGCAAAAGACCAATAAGACAGAAAAATAACCCCTTCCCCCCAAGGAACAAAAAGTCCACACAAAAAGCCTATGGAGTTAGTTTTGTGTTGGACAGCTACTCCTGGGCATGGGGCCTGCTTGGAGTGTGGTTGATACAATCATCTACACTCGTATTTTAAAAGTTTAGCTGTGCAAGGGATGGAACCCAGGAACTTGTTCAATCTAGGTTTGAGCTGTACCGCCGAGCAACCCCCAGGTCTCTGTTTTCATCTTCATTATTAGTGTTATTATTATTATTATTTTTTTCTCAGAAGGCAGTCAGTCCCACGTTCCGGGAGACACTTTGCACGGCCAGACATGCTTCTCCACGAACAGAGAGCAACGCAAAACCAAACCACAGGCCCACTTTCCTCACAAGGCCTTACCAAAACTTTGATAGCTCCCTGACAACGCGATCCAAGCCCGGAATCTCATTGCGGACTTAAGCAAGTTGTACCCTTCGTGAGCAGGCACGCGACTAGCACTTAGTTTATCCAACACCCTAATAGAATCAACTGTTCATAATAGCGAAATTACGACGTCCGGAGCACCGGGGGTAACCTGCAGAGCTTTCAGTACTAGTCCGAGGGGCCCAAGTGACGGACACGTGGTACACGCAGCACCGGCTACCGCTCAGCGAGTGCTGCCACAGCCAGCAAATAAATCTGCTAGATCTGCTTCCGGCTTCACCCACCTGCCTCTTCCGGTCTCGCCCGTAGCTTTTGTTCTGCAAACTAAAGCTCAATCAGCACACCCGGGACCTGGAGCACTCAGCATGCGTGACCAAGTTCTTCCCCTCCAGCCACTCCCATGGAGGTTAGCCTTGGCGAGGGACAGCTCCCAGGAGGACACGC
>CABHPP010135165.1:0-29374 GCA_902168425.1 Peromyscus attwateri | reverse complement strand
ACCCTAGACACCATTTACCCCCTCGTCAGGAGTGAAAATGTGCCTGCCATTGCCAGTACAGCCCGAGGACAACCCCCAGGGCGTCCATCGCAAAGAATATAGCTCAGACTACAGCCACGAGAACTGCGGACTCACTGTGGTGACGGCAGCAGTAGCTGTGTGGGGGTCCAGCAGAGGTGAGGGACACGTGCGGTCTCGCGGTCTCGCTGGATGGGGGAGGAGGCAGCAGGCGGCAGCAGTCACAGCAGGTCCTCGGTGCTCGGTGGTGTATCTGAGTCATGGCACTAATGTTGGTTAAATCAGCGCACTGCTTGTGGCTGCCATGCCGGCGGAGGAGTGTGCTGGTCGGAAGAATCAAAAACCCAAATTTACCTTCTAGAGCTTTATTGGGAAAGAGGGGGGGAGGGAGAGGGGGGGAGGGAGAGAGGGGGAGGGGGGACAGACGGAAGGAGAGAGCGGAAAGAGAATGAGGGAGAGAGAGAGGGAGAGAAGAAGACAGATGGAAGGAAGGAGCAGAAAGGGAAGAGAGGGACGCACAGAGGGCCCACCCGCTTTTTAGGCTGGGACGCCATCGCAGGCTGATGACGTAATTAAGGACTGAATCCTTACACATAGAACATGCCTTCATAGTGAGAAAGCACACCCCGCACTTAGAGATTAATAAAGGAAGAATTCTTTAATAGCATGCAACTCGTCTGGCTAATGCACAGAAGGGAAGCAGCCTTGAACAGAAAACTTTGCCTGTTAATATAAGCCTTGGGCTTATCCATCCCATATACACTGTCACCCTTAAATCTCCTTCAGGTCCCAGGTGACATTTTGAACAATTTAAACAGAGAGGAGACTAAATCTGGCCACTTGGGCAGATGGAGATTCACACTGCCAGAACGTTTATTGGTTTGTTTATTTACTTATTTATTTGAGACAGGGTTTCTCTGTGTAGGCCTGGCTGGCCTGGAACTTGCTCTGTAGACCAGGCTGGCCTCTGCCGGGATTAAAGGCCTGAGTTACCACGCCTAGCTCAGAATTAATATTTTTTAAGTACACCAGCATTGTTCTTTTTGAATAGTTGCTGCCAAGGGTCATCTTGCCCACCTGGTAGAATTATGCTTCATGGAGACCAGGACTGAAAGATGGTTGTGACCCTGCTCCGCCTCCTTTAACTGCCCTTTAGAGTTGTGTTTTGGATAAGGGGTGGGTCTAATGGCTGGCTGTAAATCAGGGCTGTTGCTTTTGTTATGGGAATGGAGCCTAATTGTAGCCGGTTCTCCAGCTATCCTACACTTCAGTTATTTCTAAGGAGCCTGATTGTTAAACTGGACCTGCATGTAAGTTATCTCAGAGGCAGCACTCCCTTAGCTAAATTCTGTTTTGTGTGACTTAATGTCACCTAAGCACATTTTATTAGTAAATCCTAGAACACCAATTTTCTTACTTCAAGTTTCTCTCCTATTTCACTACATTTATTCTACCTGCTGTTCAAAGAGCACCTTTTGTTACTTTATTACCCCACTTTACAGCTTCTCAGGTTAGCTGCAGTTCTCAGCTGGCTCTCCACGCTGCACCCACGTTCTTTCAGGGGATTTGTCCTAATGCAGTGCAACAACCGCAGCAGGAAAACACAGTTAAGCCGTGCAGTGTAGGAGAGCGCATGGTTTTCTTGTGGGACAGATGAAATCCACTTCAGAAACATTGTCAAAGTCTTTCTGCTCCGAGTGTCTCCACATCTGGTGGGGAATATCAGCTGACTGATCTACAACCCTTTATTTTTCATTATTAGCACATTTCTGACTGTTCATGTTTTCACCATTCATGAGCCTTGAGGCAGTAATGTCCAGCATTGGGTGAAATGTGATTAGATTATGGGAATTATGGTTTTACTTTTTATGCAAGAAGTGGCTTGAGAATGAATGTGCAAGCTGGAGGTATAGCTCAATGTGGGAGCATTTGTCCACCATGTTGTGGGCCCTAGGTTTGTCCTCAAGCACTAGAGTAAAATAATAAAGAAGAAGATATGCAGAGCTGGGTAATAAACAAGACACACACACACACACACACACACACACACACACACACAAGGTGGGGGCAAGCCTACAGAGACCTTGCTGATAGAGGTATCCATGAAAGTTCTATTTATTAAAATAGTGGGAGGAGAGAGGGTGCTCACACTCTAGCTCCTCATCACTGCTTTCTGAAAATAGGATGTTGGGAGCTACTGCTTAGTGTTTTGTGAGCCTGAAGTGATCATAGGATAAATGCCAGCAAGTTGAAGATGGACTATCAGAAAGACAGAGGGAACTTGGGTTTATCTGTTCAGTCGTGTGAGGATGGATGCCAGGGTCTTATACATGCTGTGAGCAGTCTACCCCTGAGTTATATCTGTAGCCCAAGACAGGAACTTGGAAGTTAACCCTGGTTAACTGGAACTTGCTGCGTAGATCTGGCTGGCCTTGAATTTGCAACTATCCTCTGTTCTCTGCCTCCTAAATGCTGGGATTATAGGTGTGAGCCACCATATCCTATACAACCAAGGAGCCGTGAAATAACCAAACCTGAGACTTGCCCTGGAGGCCTAAACCCTGGCGGCCTGATACATTATTTGTTTTCACCTTGTTACTCCAAAGCAAATCAAGTGATGAACTGTGAAAACAAAAACAGAGAAAGGCAGAGTTAGGTTGCTTTAGGCACTGAGCCACCAAGGCAATGACAATGGTGTCACTTAATTCACGAGTGATTTTTATGTAGAACTGTTAGAGCAGTGTCACTAAAATAGATTTTATCTATTTTTAAAATCAGGACTTCAAAATCTCCCAATTAGATCAAGGGAAAAAAAGAAACAAAATTTGCTAAGAAAAAAAGAAAAATCCATTTCCTCCTTTTTGTTGGTACTGTTCTGGTTTGTTTTGCTTTTTGGGTTTTTGATTTAAAATTTTTTTTTTTTTTACGTGTGTGGACATTTTGCTAGCACATATGTCTGTGTGCATGCGTTTCCCTGGGACTGGAATTATAGTTGTGAACTTGTTACAGAATGAATATGCCTTCCCAGGGAGAACTCACTGCCCACACTTAAGATATTAATAAAGGAACAGGCTCTTCAGTAATAGCACACAACTAATTCTGGCTAACACACGAAAGGATCCCGCCTTGAACAGAAAAACTTACCAGCTTATATAGACTGTAAGCTCGTATGTTTACATACAACGCCATCTTAAATCTCCTTTAGGCTCTACCCCCAGGTTACACTTTGACAATTTAAACAAAGACAGGAAGCTACAAGTCTGGTCACTTGGGCAGAATTCTTTCCTTTCTTTCTTTTTTTGGGGGTGGTGGTGGTGGTTTCGAGACAGAGTTTCTCTGTGTAGCCCAGGCTGACCTAGAGCCCACTCTGTGGACCAGACTGACCTTGAACTCAGAGATCTGCCTGCCTCTGCCTCCCGAGTGCTGGGATGAAAGCTGTGTGCCACCCTACAATGTTCCTTTTGAATAGTTGTTACCCAGGGTCATCTTCCCCAACTGGTAGAACTATGCTTCTTCTGATAAGAGGGTAGGAAGATTGATGGAAGACCAGGACTTAATGGTATTTGTGACCCTGTGCTGTCCCCTTGAGCTGCCTCCTGGAGTCCTTTGATATGAGGATAGGCCTAAGGGCCAGCTGTAAGTTTGGGTTGTCTCCTTTTATTATGGGAATGGAGCCTAATTGAAGGTCAGTCAATGAACAAACACTAGCAACCCTAAACTTCAATTATTCTCCACAAACTTCCTTTCTGTGGTTCCTAACAAGCCTGGTGAGTGTACTACTTAACTTCCAGTCACAATGGAGGCAGCATATGTGGTCTGGAACTCTGTACCCTCACAGCTACAGCTTTGAACTTCTGGTTCTTGGGTGACGCAAAGGACGCTGTAGAAACCAGAACATTCCATCATGGTGAAGTTCATCTCAGTAAGATCTGTCTATGGGCACATTCTCAGAGCTATACTCACCAATCAGCTGCAGGACGAGGCCTTCAGTACAACCCATGGCACTGAAAGATGTAATTAAAAGGCCCCTCCAGCACCTACAGGACTGCTGGTTATTGTGAAAAGCACCCATGTGTGGTTGTGATAAAACAGCACTATTTGGACATGCTTTTCATTTCTTGCCAGATACACTGTGTGTTAACAGCTTGCAGGCAGAAACCAGGCTTCTGCGACTTCAACTGCTCATTGATGTTAGGTTTATGAGGGAGTCCGATCAGCTAGCAGGAATGTAGGCTGCTGCCTCCACATGCTTCCCTGAGTAATCGCTACCTTGAGTTAGCTGCTTGCGGTCAGTTTGCAGTACTCCACATGAACAAAGTGTTTAGAGAATGCTTCTCAGTTTACTAAAATCGCCAATTTTCATGTTTTTCATTTAAAATGAACTCCAAGGATGGCTCACTACTGAGGTTTTAGCCTGATGAACCAGACTAGACTATGAACCTTTTGTCTTCTTGCCAATGGCTCAGAACTGTGTTGCAGTGTGTGCAATAAATGACAGCCTCTAGAGTTGAAAAAGATCACACTGATTCTGAGCCACAGATTTGCCACATGCAGAACACTGTGCTTCTTTGGAGAGGTCATGATGCCTTCTGCTGGGGCTTGGGAGAAGGCTTGAAACAAGAAGTCTTCTTTTTTTTGAGGCAGAGTATGTAGCCCTGGCTGAATTAGAAGTCACTATGTAGACCAGGCCAGGCTTGAACTCACAGGAATCCATCTGCCTCTGCCTCTGGAATGCTGGGATAAAAAGGGTGCTTCACCACACTTGGTCCAAGAACCTTTTGATCTCTGTATAACTCTTCCTTTCCCAAGCGTAAGTATAGGCTATTTCTTTTTCACAGACAACCATATAGGACTCAAGTTCTAAGAAACAATATTCAAAGCTACATGGCAGCCTGTATTTGTTCCCTTCACTCCTACATGGTCTCAAAAGTGTACGTGTGAGTGCGGGAGTGCAAGACAGTATGTAGGTGTTAGTACATGAGTGTGGGAGATGTCAGAGTGAGTGCATGAGAGTTAGCTCAAGGGTGTAAGAGTGTTTCAGTAAATGCGTAAGTGTGTGACTGCACAGGTGTGAAGGAGTGTATTGTGTGAGTTTAAGATTGTGTGTGAGGGAGTGCAGAATTGCAAGTGTGCAGGAGTGCTTGAGAGGACAGAAGTGTGTGAGGGGGAGGTTGGAATTTTAGCAGAAGCTGTCATATTTGCAGCAAGAAGTTAAAGAGGTGAATTAAACAGAAAAGTTTCCACAGCAGGAACCCTGCATATCTTTACACTTGAGTACATACTGTGGGGCATGGTGTTATATTTATTGAAACACTTAATCCTCAGAACCACCCATTATACAGATGAGGAAATCTGAACCTCAGTGAGAATAAGAAACTTACCACGGGGAAACCACAGTGTGAGGCCAGGTTGGAGGGTTGGAGTAGGTCCTCTGTCAGGTCATAATATAGCCATAGCTTTCTAAGGAGAGCAGGCCAGACTTCCATAGGCCACAGACACAGACATAGGAGCTCTTCTCTTTGTTTTCAGGGAGAATCCTGGAGGGGAACCAAGCCCTTTAGGAATGTGATTATCTCTGCTTCAGATTTTCCCACGCATAACATTTTTTAAAAAGAAGCATGAGGAGACTGGGACACCACTGAGTGTCTCTGGTCTCTCTGGCACAGCCCAGCACAGTAGTCTAGCTCCTGGGTGCAGTAACGCCACAGGGTGGTCTTCAAACACTTAAAGTGGTGACACAACACCCTGCCTCAGCTTCAAAACGGCTGGATTTTCTAGTAAGTCTCCCAGTCTACGGTCTTCAGAACGTTTTCCTTTCCGATCAGATTTTAACCACTGTGATACTAACAGATGGCACTCTCTTTTGTTTCTGAACACACTTATCCCAAAGACATATTTTGTCATATAGGCCTTCAAAGGCTGGTGTTTACTTCATCAGAGACCACCAGGACCTCTGCAAACTAAATTGTTAACCTTAAAGCAGAACTGTATTTTGAAAAGTTGGTTCCTCTTTTTTTCCTCTCTCAACAAATATCTTCATACCACATTACTGACTCTTAAAATGGGATTATACTGGGTGTTAGCTGAATGAATGAGTGCATGTTTGCTGCTGCCGTTAGGGTTGAGTCTTTCTTCATGCAAGAAGATACTCCAAAAATGACTGGGTGTCTTCTAAATTATCTCCTAATCGTGAGTCATCCTCACTTCAGTGTGAAAATTTATTTGATCTTTGTTAAGCAGAATTCTCACAACATATTATATATATATATAAAATATGTTATATATATACATATACATATACAATTTTGTTTTCTTTTAAGGACTTACTTCTGTAGAGGGTGACTGACTTGGCATTAGTTTGTCTGCCCTGGCTAATTTTTTTCCCTTTGGCATGTTAACCCCCTATTTATTTTGTGGATAACCTTTTCAAGATAAATAGGGGTGATGACCGGTCAGGTGAAAACAAATGCTCCTGCATTGCAATCCCAAGCCAGAAAACCCCTAGTCTAGAAAACTATTTGGTATTCTTGGACACAGAGTGGCCCTTAAACCTTATAGCACAAATAGATGAGGAGGGATGCAGTACTTTTGGGGGCACAGGCACAATCAGGAAACAACAGCCTTAGGTACAGACCATTGGTCAAAACTGATGCTCATCTGTATGAGGTCCTCTCTAGATGTGTTGTTAACGAAGAGTAGAGGAGGGGCTGTTTGTAAACAGAGCAGCAAAGCAAGAGACGAGGATAAAGCTAGCTAATTTCTCATAGACTCAGACCCATCTGATGTATAAAGCCTAATAAGAGTGAACACTGTTGTGTGTATTTCAATTTTTATATACTTTGGTCATAATAGGAAAATTTTCTTGGTAAAGAGTTCAGAACTTTAATTTGGAAATAAACATAAATAACTTCAGGCAATATCACTTTCACTCATTTTGTCTTGAATATAACCGAATACTGTATTAAACACCTTAAGACACCAAAAGCAAACAATGAAATCCACAGAAAATTTTAGGTTTATATCACTTATCTGGAGAAATAAATGAACCCTAAATGCTTATTGTTAGAGCTCTGGTGAGAAAGATTTAGTGTTTAAAAAAAAACAAACTTCTCAACCTGGGCTAATTACCTAAGCTGAAACTTTTAGAGTTAAACACATTTAAAGTTCCAACATAATACAGAATTAAATACACATTTAAATAGATAGAAATGGAGATTTATTTTCTGTTCCTTTTTTTCCCACCAAAGTAGCTGAAGGGTTATTTTCTTTTACTTTCCTATGCAAATGATGTCAGACTTCAAAGGATCAATAAACAGCAGAATTGTAGTTGAGGGCTAATGGGAAGGGAGGGCTCTAATTACTGTCTAGTTAAAACTGCATTTCCCACAGATGCACTTCCCTGGCTGCTGAAGGCTGGTACTTCTCGGTTTCAGCTACAATAGCTTGCTGTCCCTTCTCCAGAGCTCCCTTGCCTTGTACCAGCAGGGAGAGCATGAGCTGCAGCGGCCCTGTGTCACATTTTCAAAGTTGGACAAAGTTGACACTATGACTCATTGAAACAAGCTGCTCTCAGTGCCCTTGTCCGGTCTCACAGCCTCGGTGGCCCTTGGCTCCTCTTGGAACCTTGCTGAAGAACAAAGCATTTTTATACCAATTCAAATGGGCAGAAAAGTCTAGATCACACTGTACCTAGAGAGATCAGCACCCAATAGTGACATTACACGTAAATGATTTCTTGAAGTAAAAACCCCATTTATACAATGCATAGGGAGATCATGGAATTTCATAACCAATACTTGTTTTTATGCATAGCCAGACTTCTTTTTTAACATCATTTTTTATTTTGAGAATTTCATATCCTGCACCCCAAAACCATTCATTTCTGAGTCCTTCCTTGTCCACCCTCCATCGTTGTAGCCTCCTCCTCAAAAAGAAAAGAAAAAATAAAAATAAAAACCACCACTTTGCTCCTCCTTGCCCACCTCCCCATCATATATTTATCCATCGCTGTAGTGGCACTGGGAGCTGCAGTGTGTTATACAGTACACCCTTTTGCCCAAACAGCTTTACTTGCAAATGTTCATTGCAACAAGTTGTTGCTCCGGTTCAAGGCCTGGCTTTTGCTACACCATCAATATTGGACCCTCGCTGAGACTCCTCTGGGATATCCTGCTGTTACAGTTATGGAGATCCTGTGGCTATGGTTTTGCAGGACCAGTCCCTTCACAAGCTCCAGCTGGTCATAGATGGGGTAGATGTTGGGGTGGGCCTGGGTGGTAGCTGAGTTGGTCAGCCCAGGTCTCCACTGGGAACCCCCACTCAGGTGAGAGGCAGGGTCAGCTTCCCTGTAAGCAGCAGCCAGGGAGGGGTGGGACCAGCTCTCCTGTGAGGGCCAGGACAAACCCTCCCAGGGCCATGGAGGGGCAGGACCAGCTCAGCACAGCCCTTGGGCATCAACATGGCTTTGGGTGGCAGTCCAGGCCATGGGTATGCACATGGCCTTTGGTGGTAATAGGGGCCACAGACATCAACACAGGCCAGGACATGACTTGGCTTCAGTGGCAATGCAGGCCCCTCACATTAGCCTGTTCCTCACCACCATAGTGTCTCCAGTCCCGCCTCTCTCCACAGCACATGAAGCTCGCTTCTCTTTCTCTCCCATTTCTCCACCACATATTTGCTCATCGTAGTGGTGCCTGGTGGGCGGGTCTCTGTAACCCGATGGTTTTAAGTTTGTTACGACCACTTCTCAGTTCCCTTGTCTTATTGCCATGCAGCTCCGTAATCTACATTTCTTACATTCATTTAAATTAGAGGAAGAAGGATAAAGCAAAGCAAACCAACCCAAGAGGGTTAAGAACAATCACAGATTAAACGATTTGCCATCAAAGCTTTATTCTCGTCATCTCTGTTCTGTTCAATGTCGTTGAACACACGCCCGGGGTTCAGTGAAGTAACATGCAGATGAGTGACAAGAATGAAAACCAGACAAAGGGTAGAAATGCCAATCACACAATCTCTTTCCTCAGGTATTCCTTGGATGCTCACTCACATGAACTCACATACACTGTAACTGTGGATAATGGTGTCCATTACCTCTACAGGGAAACACAGATTCCACAGCAAGTTCTAGCGGCGACCTTGTAAAAGTCTTCAGGATGCCTAACAAAAGTATATCGTGATTATTCATTCTCTAGATTTGGGGGATAGAAATAGAAAAGAATATACACAAAGCATGCTTTTTGAGGTTTCTTGGGTCAGTTAGTAGAAAAATAGGTGTTTTCTTTGGGGAGTTTTTATAGTGGAGAACTCTGAAGCTGAAGTCTCTGAGCTGATTTTCACCTTCATCAGTCTTTAAGGGAGTGGTAGGCTTTGGTGGTCCGGCTGTTGACAAAGTCTGTCTTCTTAAACTGAGCCTTTGGAAGAAGCAGACAAAAATATAAAAGGCTATTAAACCCTCACATAAGAAAATGTCTTATCCATTCATCAGCTGAAGAACATTTAAGTTGGCTCCATTTCCCGACTGTTGTGAATTAAGCAGCAATAAACATGGCTGAGCATGTGTCTGGGTAGCAGGACGTCAAGTCCTTAGGGCATATGTCAAGGAGTAGTGTAGTTGGTCAAAAGGTAGACTTATTTTTAGCTTCCTGAGGATTTTCCACACTGATTTCCAGAGTGGCTGCAATGGTTTGCAATCCCAACAGTGAATGAGGGTGCCACTTTCCCCACAGTCCTTACTAGCATTTGTTGTCATCTGTACTCTTGATCTTAGACATTCTGATTAGGGTAAGAGGAAATCTCAAAGCAGTTTTAATTTCCATTTCTCTAATTGTTACGGCTGTTGGAATATTATTTGAAACAACCTAAATGCCCTTCAACTGATGAATGAGTAATAAAAACGAAGCACATGTACACAATGGAATTCTATTCTGCTGTAAAGAAAAATGAAGTCATAAAATTTGCAGGTAAATAGATGAAACTAAAACATATTATGCTGAGTGAGGTGACCCAGACCCTAAAGACAAGTTACATGTTCTCTCTTATTTTGTGGCTCCTAGCTCTTAATCTAGGTGTAGTAGACAGCCTGGAGAACCTGCGGGATCAGGAAAGCAAAAAGAGGCCAAGGTGGTGCCGGGGAGTGAGGAAAAGGTGGGGGTGGGGGAGTGAGGGAGAGGTGGGGAGTGAGGGAGAGGTGGGGGGTGAGGGAGAGGTGGGGGGTGAGGGAGAGGTGGGGGGTGAGGGAGAGGTGGGGGGTGAGGGAGAGGTGGGGGGTGAGGGAAAGTTCTTGAGTGGGAATGGCAAGACAGGTGACATGAAGGCGGAAATGGGAAAGCAGGGCACTCTAACTGGGAAGGGGAGGAGGAGGAGGATAAATATCACTAAGGGTGTTTGAAAAGACATCGGAAGTCACACTACTTTATGTCTCCTAAATTACCTGTGATATCTGTGTACACATAGATAGCTTACAGAAGATATACCACCTGGACTGTCTTCAAACCCCCTGGAACCATGCACGAGAAACCTCCTCTTGATTTGTTGGTCAGAGGAGTCAAGAGACTCCCAAAGCAATGTAAGCTATGACTGTTTCCGTGGCTGCCTCCAGATTTGAAGGTAAGTCCCTAGTGCTGAAGACACCACACACTTCGGGACACAGGACTTGGAGGAGTTGAGCTGGAACTGAATAGGAAGTCTCTTTCCTAAGGAACGGCTCTCACATATTGGAAGGTGCTGTGCAAGTTTCCAACAGAGGAGGATCAGTAGTTCTACCCAGATGTAAAGCCTGTGTGCCACAATGACTGACCTGGCAAGATACCCATAATGCTGCAGAAGTGGCACTTTCATCTTGGAGATAATCAATAACTGTCTAATTGGACTTAAGGATCACTCAATAGGACTGACATCATATCTGTTATTGTAAACCCTGGAGAGGTCATTTCACTGAAAGGAGAACCTACTACTGCCAGATCCTAAACCAATGTAACTTTCAATTGTATTCTAAATACTTTTCCTTATAGCCACAGAGAAGTGTAGCTCTTATTTCTCATCAAAGCTTCAGTTTGCAACATACAGAGGCTATTTTTTCCTCTATACAGAGACTATTACCAAAATCTGCATCAGTCAAAATGCATAGAATAAGGGACTGTGGAGCACCTAGCCACAACGGATAAATCTGCAGTGCAACCCCTATATCTAAGGCTCAGGGAAAATTATGGAAGAAGGGACAGAAAGATTTTAAGAGCCAGAGGCCCACAACATCTGGGCCTTGACAGATTGTGTCCCCTAGATATGGAAGGGAAAATGAACCCATGGACTTTCAATAATACTATTGTTTGAACAAGATCAGCAAAATGGCACTACCAGTTGACATACCAATGTGGATAGGGGTAATTCCACATCATTCTCTCCTAGATGAAGAGCTACAGGTCAAGGGAAGCTGAGAGAGGGAGAATCAATTGCTTCCAGGGATGAACTCTGACATAGGTTGTCCATTTGCATGTGGTCAGCCTTGGATACAAGCAAAGCTAAGTGGACTCAGTAGGTTACATGTACATGTATATATGTATCTATTCATAAATATATGTATATACATGTAACAATAATACTTAAAGAACAGAACCTGAATTTGGGAGGGACAATGCAGTGCCCATGTATGAAATTTTCAAAACACAAATCTAAACAACAACAGCAAAACTATTTAAATACAAAAAAGAAGAAAGTGCAGCTGTACGGTGATTTCTGATGAGGGCTAGGGCAAGTGTCAGTGTTCTTACCTTCTTGTAGGCGGTATGGAGTTCCGTATGAGCCCACAGAGAGTACAGAAGGACAGAAGCAGCTTTGCTGGCCTTGTTGGGGGCATAGCTGAAAAGAGAGAGAGGCCTGTGGGTCAGTGAGAACGTGGAGCTTTGGCCATTCCCTTCACATTCCTCAAGTGGCTTCAACAGTTGCCACTTGTCACACACAGAAGATGAGCTTTGCAAGCCAGATTTCACCTTTTAAGAGGCTCTTTTAATAACTCATAAGGGTAGCGCTAGTAAATAAGTGATTTACAGAGAAAAATCCACGCTATTTATATGTTTTAAATCCTTCAATTTACTTATAGTCTTTACATTTGTATATTTATGGTATATATTTACAGATTCTAATGCAGAAAAACAAGTGAAAATGTGTATGCCTCTGAGACTAAAGGACCCTACCATTGTAGGGGCAAACCAATTTTTTCAAGTTAATAAAATACACTCTTGTGGCACTACTTGTTCAAACAGTTTTCAAATCATTATGTCTGTAGTACAGAGTGACAGAGAACTTACTGTCACAGCTCAGAGCCCACTGCATTTGACACAGCACTGGTTTCTGATGTTCCAGTTCTAAATACGTCTAAATGTTCTGGGAAGCCAGAAACTTCCCATTTCTGGCTAGAGGTCAGTTTCTTTTTAGATTTCATTACCTTCTATTACCTACTAATACACAGCTGTATTTTCTTAAATCGTAACCGTCGCTCTGAAAAGCTAACTCATTACAGCAGTAATTACCAGAATTCACAAGGAAGAGAAATGATGGCATCTAACTTGATCTTCTAAAAGAGAATGGATGGCTGTATAGCTTGGTTGACTCAGTTCTTTCCTTGCCCAACCACCAAGAACTAGAGGAGATACAGCCCAGATCTGTGATGTAGACTCAGAGAAGGCACCTGCAGCGAGAGCACTTACACAGCAATGGTGCGGGAAATGGAGACAGTGAGGGGCAGGTGCTAATGACTTACCCTTCTCCTACGCTGATGGTCATAATTTTCTGCAGGCCTCCAGTGTTCAGGAGGTCTCGTGCATTCTGGTAACTATTCTGCATTAAATTGTTCAATGTATAGCAAGCAGAGGCTGTAGTTTCAATGAGAAGGTCAGTACTTGGGACTGTATCAGGAATTATGGAAACCAAATCTGGTAAAGTTTCTTTGGCTACAAATTGAAAGAAAAACAATGCTTTGTTAGAAAGATATTTTTTTTTTTTTTTGGTGGGGGGACGGGGGTTTGCGTGAATGTGTGTGCTGTACGCACTGAGTGTTCAGTTTGTGTGTGAAAGTCAAACTGGGTGCCGGCTGTCTCCTTATTCCCTCTCCACCTACGGCTTTGAGACAGGGTCTCTGACTGAACCAGAGCTTGGTTTCTAGGGCACCGGCTGGACAGTGAGCTCATGGGATCTGCCTCTCCCACCCCAAGTGCTGGGGTCACAGGGCATTAGATGACATATGTATGGAAAAATGCTGAGTCTCTATAATCAAATCTGAAAACCCAACGCCCACTCTTAGTGTACTGAAAACCCTTCCACAGAGAAAAATATCAAAAACTTAAAAATTTCATACTCTTCAATCCAGAAATTCCATTTCTGGCAATATAGACATCACCTTAAAAGTGGAAAAAGATTCTACAAAGATATTTTGGACAGAGTTATCCTGACTGCAGGGTGCACAAGCTATCCCCCACTCTGATGAATGTCTCTAACTTATAATACTGGAAACGCTACCTTCCTCCACAGGTTGTTCTGAGTGAGCTCAGGAGTCCCATTAATCGTGGCCACACATACACACATCTCTTAAGAGATGTAAGTTATTATAAGAAGGTTAAACTGCAGACTAAAATACCTTGGGAACATGAGTATTCCTTTCAAAACTTATGTGGACAACAAGGAAATAATTCTGAACCAAATAACAGGAAGGCTCCAGCCACCCACTGAGAGCTGTGCTACATCCTTTTCATCACCACAGCAGCAGGTCCCTTCTAAAGACCAAGGTTAGGGAAACACACTGTCAAGGCTGAGGAAGAGCAGCAGTTAAAGGAGTTGTCTATTGTATTTAGTTGTCTTAGGAAAGTACATTTATCAATAAAATGCATTCTACAATATACTATGGGAAGGTATCCATCTAAACCCATATCCACAATATATTCATTCTCATTCTCTCTCTCTCTAAATAGATAGATAGATAGATAGATAGATACATACATACATACATACATACATACATAGATGAATAATGAAATAAATGAAAACCTATCTGGCTAGAAATCTCATTAAAAACATAACATGTATTGAAATGGATTTTTACTTATTCCTGGTTTTATTAAAACTCAGAATCAAGATGAGTCCTATTGCTTAAATTACATATTGAACATAAAACAAGTTTGCAATTTTAAAATTGCAATTACACAATTTTGCAATTGCAATTATGTTGCTGACAAACATACAGATGAGACAGATCCACTGTATGGAACTGCCAATGGGTGAGAGGTGTCACACAGATTGAGTATCTTCCTAATTAGTGTGGTCCAAGATTTCTTTTCTGCAAGTAATCAAAGCAAATGAACAAAAGGCTGGATGTTAGGACAATCCAACGTCAGTGAGGGAGGGAGCTTGCCCCACACCCTCCCTCACTGGAGCAAAGCCAGGCCTGCTTATCACCGGCTTTTCTGCACCTGTATGTTCTTACTGAACCTATGACATGCAGCCCTCAACTCACCAATTTCATTCTGTAGAGAAAGATTCCGTGACAAATTCCTCAGCAGGGAGACGGCAGTCTTTTTCACACTGGGATCACCCACGTGCAACATTTTCCGGGTGTGCTGAAGACCATTTTCCTTCTGGACAACCATTCGAGCTACTGATGTGGGCATCTGTTTTGAGATACATCCTGTAAATGCTACCACATTTGCTATCAGAGAAATACATTCTCTGTAGAGTTCAGAGGCTGAGAGACAATAAAAGCTGGAATGCTAACAAAGGCACTTTACATATATTTTCTTTAAATTCTTTTAGATTTTCAACATAATTGCTGAATAAAAATATTTTTTTCCAGCTGGGCAGTGGTGGCGCAGGCCTTTAATCCTGGCACTCGGGAGGCAGAGACAGGCAGATCTCTGTGAGTTCTAGGACAGCCTGGTCTACAGAGTGAGTTCCAGGACAGCCAGGGCTACACAGAGAAACCCTGTCTTGAAAAACCAAAAAAAAAAAAAAAAAAAGTTACTCGTTACTTTTTGCATCTGTGTTTATGTAAATAGGTCTGACTTGACTTTGTACTACACTTAAAATTTTACTTTGTGTATGTGCCCACGCTGTACATGCTTGTGGAAGACAGAGGAGGCCAGCACGTGTTTTTTTATCATCCTCCACTTCATTCCCTTGAGCCAGGGTTTCAGTGAACCTGAATTTTGGTGTTTCTGCTAGGCTGGTCAGCAAGCTCTTGGGACCCACATGTCTTCATTACCCAAAGTGCCCATTCTGGCTTTATGTGGGTGCAGGGCAGCCAAACTGAGGTGCTTGTGCTTGCAAGTAAGTACGTGTGGCCACTGAGCGCCTCCCAGCCCTCTTGTACTGAACTTTTGAAATCAAGGTTTGAGTAATACAAAGTTAATAGGACAGCACTTTTTCTATCTTCTTGAACTATTCATCTAATATAAGCTCATCTTTGTGGGTTTGGTCAAATTTGGCCAGGTAGCTGCTAGCCACTGCTACACTGACCCAGAATCTTTGTTTTCCTAGACTGCCCACTGAGGTGAGAAAACAGTTTCCTTTGTTACCACTTGGCTTCACTCATTAGCTGGTGCTTACTTGTCATTCCTGTTTTTTCTGGTTCAAGTTTTGGTAACTAACATATTTCAACAAACTTATTTATTTCTAAACTATAAACCCAATGCATTATAAAAAGAGAATTGGGATTTTTAAGAAGCATTTTTATTAACTCTTTGGGGATTTCATATAATGTATTTTGGTTATATTTATCTTTCTCTCCTAATTCTTTCCTGATCCACCCTCACCTCTGCCCTACCCACCCAGCTTTCAGTTTTCTTCTTCTTTTAAAACCCCATCTTGATATACTGCCTCTCTGGTGTACCCACCAATGTATTTTAAAGTTTCCTTGGTTTATGACTTTCTTTGTGCTGTAAAACTATAAAAACTTCATGAAATTGCTTCCGCACTGGAACATGGAATCTGGGGTAACCTAAATCTGTGTTCCCGTGCCATGATCACTCATAGCGGCTCCAGAATAAAACATCTCTTATTCTCCTTTAAAAAGAAAAAGGAAACAGACGGGAAGAAACTCATTAAGTCGAACAGGTGCTGCCCAACTGCTGTCAGATGTGGGGCTGCCCTGGGGAATGGCCGACTCATCAGGGATCATAGCACTAAAGAAAATGGACTTTCTTTTCCTCAGCAGCTGTCAAACATCAACAGCTTTTCAGCTAGAGGGCGACTCAACGTGTGTCCCTCCAGCCCCACCACTGGGGTTTTCTTCTGGCGTGAATGTGTGTAGGTCTTACGCACGCTGTCACACTCCCCGTGAGTTCCTGTGTGCAGGTGTCAGGTGGACATCAGGCGTTTGAAAAAGTCAGCACACTGCTCGCTGGATCATGTTTTCTCACCACGTAACTCTTACTTTCACGGAACGTGCTCTGCAGACCAGGCTTCCCTCGCACTAACTGAGATCTGTCTGCCTCTGCCTTCTTAGCACTGTCATGGATTACCGTAGTCTGTTCATCCGAGGCTACCACTGGCCCAGGTCTAGGAAAATCTTACTCAGGATCTAAATACTGACCTGGCTCTTTCTAGCATCGAGAGATCTCAGTGCTGTAGCCTTAGCTTGTGTCTATAACTTTATATTAAACTTCCGTTTGAAGTTAATATGAGGCTACCATGACAATAATTCTTGTGATCCTTAACTATTCTTTAGGATGTTTATCTTTTTTTGTCTCGTATACACTGACTCTTACCACCATCTGTTCTTCATTTTCTCAAGTCTATTTTCTAGAATTGACATTCTTTTTTTTTTTTTTTCCGAGACAGGGTTTCTCTGTGTAGCTTTGCGCCTTTCCTGGAGCTCACTTGGTAGCCCAGGCTGGCCTCAAACTCACAGAGATCCGCCTGGCTCTGCCTCCCGAGTGCTGGGATTAAAGGCGTGCGCCACCAACGCCCGGCGAATTGACATTCTTAATGAAACGCTGAGCACAGATGGTGGAATATGTAGGATCTCTAAAACTATTTTTGTGTTTATAATCAATATTCCTCGGGAAATTGTACATCACTTTACTAGAGTGTCCAAGTTTCCATGGCTCAAGGAAGTGAATTATTAGTACTTTAAATAGTTGTTATGTTGTAATAACTATTTGTCTTCCTCCACCTGTTATCCTCTGAGAAGTTTCCTTCTCCAGAGCTACCCAGAGAGGAAGCTGTTTATTATGTACAATCTCAGACCTTGGGTCAAGAGGAAGGATGGGCACTCTTCTCTCCCCATATGCCATCTAAATGTACATTTTATCTGAAGGCTAGGCAGAGTGGCTGTCAGCCAGTCTTCTCCGTCCTGTGCCTGCAGCAAACTAACCGTGTCACACTCCCTAGGCTTCCAGCTCCGGTTCTTTCCATATATCAACTGCTTGGTCTTACTGTCACACAGAACCAGAAAGCATCGTCCTACGTGGCGCAGAGCTCTGAATAGCTTTTTGTTCTTGTTCTCTGCCCATTTATCTCCATGATTAATCCCTTTATCCCGCCCTTTAATCCCTAAACCTCACATCACCAACTGTCTCCTGTTAGCATCTGTCCCAAAGCTAGAGTTGCCTGAGCTATCACACAAATGCCGTCCGTCTACCCTTAACAATGTTGTCATTCCAAGAAAATAAGTGAGAAGTTTAGGCTGTTTGTGTTGTTTTGTCATAGTATAGTTAGAGTAATTAATTAATCAGGAAGTTGTGGGAGGTTATGTTAATTCATATATTTTTATACTTGAGAGTCAGATCAAGGGGAAAAGTGTAAGTGAGGGAAAAATAATTTCTAGCGTTGTAGTAGGTTGAGATTTTGTATGTAATCTGTGTCGTATGTGCTGGATACTTTAACTAGAAGGGCTAGTCCTACAGCTGCTTCCAATGCCTCGAAGACTAAAATTACGATGGCGGTTGGGAATATTATTACTGAGTGGGTGTTGAGGAATGAACTGTAGCTGTGATGAATGATGAAAGTATTATGCCTTCAAGACATAGGAGGGTTGATATGAGGTGAGATCTGTGTTCCTAGAAGGGAGAAAGTGAAGGCGAATGTGATGTTGAGAGCCACAGATGTCATTTTGGTAATTATGATTAGTATCATAATCTAATAAGTTGAAATCATTAATTTTAGTTAAATTAATTACCAATGTTATTTGGTCCATTCTGGCTTTTTTGTAGTCATTCGTAGGTGAGGCCCAGATAGACACAAGGATAAAGGCGGTGACTGTTACAGTTTTGAGATTGGGTGTTTGAACAGCTCAGGGCAGGGGGAGTAGGAGTGCAATCTCTAAGTCAAATAGAAAGAATGTAATTGCTACAAGAAAAGAGTTATAGAAAAGGGAAGACAGGCTGAACGTATAGGATCAAATCCACATTCGTATGGGTTTGCTTTTTCTGTGTAAATGTTAAGTTGGGGAAGTCAGACGGCAATGGAGGTCAGGAGAAGTGATAGTGTGATAGTGATGAAAAGTACAATAAGTATATTAATGACTTTCTTCTAGGTTAAATTCCAGATCTAACTATTGGAAGTCAATTGTACTGGTTATACTAAGAAAGTAGGATCCTCATCAATAAATAGATGCACATAGTAAAAGTCAAACTACATCTACAAAGTGTCAATATCACGCTGCTGCTTCGAAGCCAAAATGGTGTTTGGATTGAAAGTGGAATTTTAGTTATCAAAGGAGGCACACTATAATAAATGTAGACCCAATAATACACAGAGGCCGTGGAATCCAGTTGCTATAAAGAATGTGGATGCAGAGATTCCATCTGAAATGGAGAATGGAGTTTCAAAATATTCTGTGGCTTGAAGATTTGTGAAATAGAGTCTGAGTGTAACTGTAATAAGTAGGGCTTGATTTAGGTGGCTGCGTTTACCTTCTATTGGGCTATGGCAGGCTCATGTAATAGAAACCCCGGATGCTAGGAGTACTGATGTTTTGAGAAATTGAGAAACAGACGTTGGGTTCATTTAGCTTTTGCCTTGTCTGATTTTTAGATTTGTTACATTGCTAGAATAAATAGTACACTTTCAGATTAGCATCTCTGCAATCTCATTTATCCAACCTCTCCCATGACCTCAATGGTGCTAATAAATTTGATGATTTTAGGCCAAGTGGTATTGACACACACCTTTAATCCCAGCACCTGGGAGGCAGATGCAGGTGAATCTCTGTGAGTCAAGACCAGCTACATAGTGAGTTTCAGGACAGCCAGAGCTATGTAAGAGACCTTGTCTCTGAGAGAGAGAGAGAGAGAGAGAGATATAGAGAGAGAGAGAGAGAGAGAGAGAGAGAGAGAGAGAGAGAGAGAACACACCCAGGTTCAATCCTAGCACCCACATGGCAGCTCACAACTGTCTCTAACTCCAGTTCCAGGGGATCTGACACCCTCACACAGACATACATGTAGACAAAACACTAATACACATGAAAAAAAAAACCAAAACAATAACAACAACAAAAAAAACCTTGCTGATTTTGAACACCAATGGCAGATCTGGACTAAAGCTTTTTTTAAAATCCCATCTGATTTAACCTGCTAATGGTTATCTGCTGCCTTCAGAATGATGTTCAGACACCTTAGTGTGGCTCATGCTGTCCTTCCTCACATGGCTTCCCCTTCTTTACCACTAGTCCACAGTTACCTAGGTAAAATTACTTTAGTCCATATTTCCCTTGTTAGACCCTGAGTTTCTGGAAACAATGGAGTTCTTCCTTTCTCTTTGTTCACAAGCATGCTTATGACAAATCAAATAAATGATGGTTTGTATTCTTAATTGTAGTGTGATGGTAAGGTGGCTTTATCATTTCACAGTTTTATTTAAAACAAACAAGCTTCTATGTTAAAACACTTATATTGGGAATGAATACATTTTCTCAAATGTTTCTGTTCCCTTGAGGAGTGTTTTAATCTATGGGGATAAATAACTGAAGACTGGCTATGTAATGAACTATTTTGGAGTGGTTACTTCATGATCAAGGTAACCATAAGCTTAGTTCTAATAATGACTTAAAATACAATATAGAAATACATAACAGGAACACAATATACGGCACAGGCGAAAACCTTCTGCCACACGCTTTGACTTTGATGATAAAAAGTAAGTCACTGGAAAGAGAATGAGCTCTGCCCTGTGGATGGGTTCCCAAGACACAGATGTGCAGATGCCCTTTCAAATCCCAGGCTATTGTAGACATCATTGTTTTTACCTACAAAGAATGCACGACTTCTTTTGGTGTGAACATTGACTTTCTGCAAGGGAGCATTTCTTTGCAGGTAGTACAAGAGGCAAGTGACCCCTGCCAGTGCAAAGCACCGGGCACTTTACCCAGACCAGGCCAATTAACATCACAGTCTCCTCCCAGAGCCCAGCTGAGATACAAATTGGGCCAGTGAGACACCTTTGCTGAGTTCTTAATAGCACTATTTGTGAGGACACCAGGTTGTTAAGATGTAAGTCTGTGGTCATTCCTAGCTATCCTCATTACCATACAGGCACCCAGGAAACAGAATCTAGAGACAGAGTGAGGCATTCAAGACTAATCTTGAAAGAAGACAGACCCACCCCAAACATTTGAGTTCCACGATATGAGAAATTCCTTTCCCTCTGCATTTTTCTTGACTAGCTTGAGGCAGGATTCTGAGGACTGTAATGGAAGAAGAACTAAGCAATATAAAAGCCAATGTGTTGTTTTTGTAATTGTAGTCTGATGCAGCTTTACAGAAACTGAGGCTCAAGGTAGTGGAAGGCTGAAACCCTGGTGGTTTCTGAGAACTGTCATGGCTGGAGGGAGGAACTCTTTGCTCCTACCTGATTGCTTCACCTCTGCACCTAAGGTGGATATGTCTACAATGCCCTCATTTTAAGAAGTAGAAAAGCTGGCACAAGACTTACCGGGCCACCTCCTGCTGTGAGATTCTGGAGAGCTCCTAATGACGCCTCTTGGGTATAGTTTCGGGCACTCTTGGCAATTAAGGACAAATACATCCTTATCACAATGGAATGCCACAGCCACTCCATGCCCCGAGGGCTACTCTTCTCCTCTGGCATCGGTATGTCTTGGTATTGCTAAGCACACAGAGTAAATGTACTTCAAATGATGTCTGCAACTCTGCAGCCATACCAACAGACCAGAAATATTGTCTAGAAAGACTAGCAAATCAGAAAACCAGTATATATGATTTTCAATTACTTAACTTTTAGCTCACAATAATTACTTCTTTCTAAGAAACTCTCACACTCCCCAACTTTACACTTCACAGTCAAGGGATTAAATACAGGTCCTTCTAAAATGATTTCCAGTTGCATTTAACGTAGATTCTAAATGGTCACTATCACTTTGAAGATAAGGAAACAGGTCTGTTCCCTCAAAGGCTTATAGAATTGTTTGGGATGGTATCAAGGGCCTAAATTTACCAGCCATTTTCCAAATTCAAAAATACCATAACACTAAGAATACGGTAGTTCACGTTCTTTTCACTTTTATATCAGTTCTGAAAGAGATATGTTATCTTTTCTGGGAAATTTGCTTTGAATGTGTTCATAGTTTATTTTTAGGATATGAAATGGAACACCAGGGGTTCTGGTAATGCTTAAATAATGATTGTATCATGGCTCACAAAGGACACAGGGCGGCACGGTTTAATCACTAACTGCACAAATCTGGAGCCAGATTAGTGGGGACTGAATTTTATCCTCTTCACCCAGTCACCGAGTTGATGTAGGAAAACTAACGAGCTTTTCTGTACCTGTCTCCTTACTGCTGGAGCCTCCTGGGAGGACTGATGTGAGAACTAAATTAGAAATAGTAGGTGACATACACTCAGGAGTAAGAGTCTCCTGACCCCCATTTTCCCTTCATCCCCATCTGTCTCTCAAAGATCTCCTGACATACCTCTTTTACTTTCCTACTTCGACTGCCAAAACACCCAACACTTTTGTTACTGTTAGTCTGGATATTCCGGTTTTGCATGTAGATACTCTGGGAATACTTTTCTGGGAGCTCTGCCTCCAGCTGGTAGGAGAGGTTATGAAGAATGCACACACAGTTCTCTGTGGCCTGTGGAGAGAACATGAATACTGTTCATATTCATATTGACATTCCTTTCACATGACTTATCACAGGTTATTTAGGCTTCAGCTCTTAAAAGCCTTATTGCATGCAATTTAGTATGCTTGGACAATACAATATGCAGGAGTTACTGAGGATAGCTGGAATGGCTAATGTTAGACCATGAACAAATGGTCATGAGTACTATGCTAAAACACAGAATCCAAGTTTCTCAAAATAATGGGTAACCTCCCCCAACTCTTTTTAACATATCTGTAGACTGAACCCAGGGCCTCTTGCACAGGGGACAAATGCTCTACCAATGAGCTATAGTTCTAACACCTTAGAGTATTTCTAAAAAACGTATGTCCCGAACAACTTCAAACATCCTATACATAAATTAGTAGCCACACTAATATGGAGAATAGGATGGGACACTGCGATCAATTAGGAGGCTACTGTAATAACCAGTGTAAAGGACACACAAAAGGAAGGGCAGATATGGCACTGGAGAAGCAGCACATGGTGTACTGCTTGTGCATACAGGGTGTGAGGAAGAGGAACAGCCCAAAGTCATTCATATTTCAGTCTTCTTTTGGTAGATGGTGAGAGTTCATCTGTCCATTCATTTTGTCTAATTAAGGTGTTATATATGTCAGGCCAATTTTCACCACCAACTTACAATCTCTAGCCAATGATATGCTGATTATTAGAAAGATTAGAAAGAAGATGCACAAGATGCACAAGATTGGGGGGATGGAAGAAAGGAATTTTTTTTGGTTTTTCGAGACAGGGTTTCTCTGTGTAGCTTTGTGCCTTTCCTGGAACTCACTCTGTAGCCCAGGCTGGCCTCGAACTCACAAAGATCCGCCTGGCTCTGCCTCCCGAGTGCTGGGATTAAAGGCGTGTGCCACCACTGCCCGGTGGAAGAAAGGAATTTAAGCATTTATTGTTAAACATGTAGTGTTTGTGTTCCTGATGAGCATCCACACTGAGTTGTTAAAAAGTGTGTTGGAAATTTGGGTCTGGAAAAACTCTGAGCCTAAGGCTAGAGACAGAAATTTAAGCATGTAATGAAAACCTTGGGCTTGGAAAGTAAGTCAAGGCACAAAACTATATCAAGTTTATTTTAAGTCTGAAGCATTTTAGTAAGTCATAGTGGGTAATCTGGTGTGAGGATGTTTAATTCTTGTTACCTTATCATCTGGCTGGTAGTCTGCAATAGTTCCTCTGACATAATGGACCAATGAGTCAATGAGCCCGTCGCATCTTCTCATTGTCTTCCTCCCATCAGGGCCAGCTGAGCTCATGTTTCTTTCAAGAACAACAAGAAACTGTAAGATGTATTTTATCTATTCCACAAAGGCCTGTGTGAGACGTGTGCTATGAACCGCAAAGGCCTGTGTATGTCATGTGCTTTGTGCCCCAAAGGCCTATACAAGGATGTGCTATCAACCCAATAGGCCTGAGTTTCAAAGCTTCATTTAAGGCTTCTTCCAGCTGTTTGGAAACTGGCAAACAAGCAAAAATTTGAGAGCTTGTCATCAGTACAGTAAATCATTGGCTGCCTAATGTCAAACCTGAAACCATAAGCACACAAGCACATCAGTAAGTTTTCTACCTGCTGCATTCCATGTTATCAAGTCCCAAATATGATTTATTAAATCTTGCCCATATTTTTGAGAGGCAGATATGAGGCAAATGTTTGTAACTAAAGGAACACAGCACACTAGACATAAGCAATATGCTGTGTCCAAGTCCCAATTTGCTCCATGTCTTAACTCTAAGTAACCTGAAGTTGTCCTGGGCCTCATTTTCCTCATCTGTAAAAGTGTGTTGGACTCTGTTGCTTGAGTCTTGAAGGTTTTTATACAAACTGTTATTGACAAATATTAAAAACTGACTCTTAAACATGACAGTCCTCTCCTTCGCACACTTTCCAGGGTCTGTGATACCTGACCTATAAACATCTTTGTGCTTAGCCTTCTAATTTTGCTAAGTCATGAGCACAAGCAGAGGCTGCTTCCTTATAGAGAAATGCAGCTCATCAAATATGGTAAAGCGAAGTATTTGGTGATCACACTGCAGATTCAGGTCATACCTATATTTGCTGCAGGAAAACATAATGGAATTCAGCTACTATCACAAAAGCTACTACTTGGAAAAGTCAAGGACTTTCTCCAAAGGTGTTAAGCCATGGCTTAAGAAGTCTTGCTGATATTTTAGCTTTTGTATATATATTAGCTGGTTCCTAAAATGATTTTCTTGTGTGCTTCCAAGAACTCCTAACAGTGTATTTATCTAAAATACCTATCAAGCATCCAAGGCCAAAGGAAACAACACCTGTCTCCTAGGTCAGGGGATAGCTTTATTTCTTGTGCAATTTAGGGTGAGACCCTCCTTTCTTATATAACCTTACTAATAGTCCCCTAACTTCTTACCTAACCACTTCTAGGAATGTAGACTGAGCACATAGATCCCCTTTTGATATACTAACAGGTCATTAGCACTCAGTTGACCTCCTCTTTTACCACTCCCATTTTGGGTTGTAAAAGAAAGTCTCACTGCCCGAGGAAAATTCTTACCTACCTTTATGACCCTGTAAGAATTCAAGTCTGGTGACCTTGCTCTGGCAGAGGAAGATATTGCTTGGGTTTATAACTGAATACCTCAGAGACTTGGGAGAACTTAGAGGTATAAGGAGACAGAGAGGAAGAGAGGAGTGGAGGACTTGAGGACAGAGAACTGAGAGGGATGAGGATTTTGGTCAGAGAGAACGTGTGGACAAGATGGAAGATGAGGAAGAGTCAGATGGGGAAGTACTAGCTGGGTAAGAACAAGAGAAGGACCTAGATGAGGCAGAACTAAGATGAGAAAATTAAGATAGAACTTAGAGGGGACAGCAGATAAATATAGAAAGAAATCAGGTAAGAAACGAGCTAGGCATGAGAACAGAACTGAAGCTGTGTAGATAGGATTTTATCCCAGAGGAATAAAGTAGACGGATAAAGAGCTTGGTGTACTTAGATTCTTTTCCCCAAAAACAATTCTTGTCGATCATAGATTCTCTTCTCAGCCCCTGGGAAGTATATTATTAAGGCTGGTCCTTTTAATAATATACAAAATATATTCTGGCATTTTTGTTTCTATATTCCTTTGCATTAAGGTTTTCTTTTAATCACTAGCCACTCAAAAAAAAAATTCCCCTGAAAAAAATGCTAATACATCTATCAACAAGAAAAGGGGCTGCAGGGATGTTGCGGCAGCTAGGAGCCCCCAGGTTCAGTTCCCTGCACCCTGCAGTTCCAGGAGCTCTGATGCACTCTGGGTTCTGTAGGCTTCTACACACACATGGTACACATAAACTCAGGCATATACATAAAATAAAAAGAATACTAAAAAAAATTAGGGTTTGGAATTTGAGAACTGCCTCCTATTCCTTTTGCCAACTTTAATTGAAAAAAAAGATTGTAAACTATGTCATGCCTGTTTATGGGCAAGTAGAATATCAAAAATACATTCAGGAGTTCTTCTTCATAATGTTTCAGGCAGTGTTACCGTAAGACTAATAGTTCAAGAACTTCTGGGGTCTTATTTAAAAATACAATTGCATTAAGTGATTTCAAAATACTTCTGTATCCCCAAACACTGCTTTCAAAGGAACAAATATGCCCAGCATTACAGCAAGAGCTAAAGGGAACGGGGTGGGGGGTGGGGGTGTGTGAGGCACGTTGCAGTTGACGGGTCCTATCTATAGGCTGATCTCTGTGAAACCAACAATGCTTGGCTGCTTTTAGCCACCCACGTGGCGTGGCGCTGTCACCATCAGCTCGGCAGTGCAGAGAAGGCAGCACTAACAACTCAATGGCTGTCCAACCGACACAATGAAAAACTGGACATTGACAAAACCCCTTCAGGGGTTTTGATTCCTCAAAAATTTCTTTACGTTAATTTTTGCTGCATGTGAAAATCCCTGTAACTTTGTCAATTACAAGACAAGATAATGAAGGCCAGTGAGACAGCTTAGAGGTAAAGGAGCTTGCTGCCAAGCCTGAGATCTGAGTTTGATAACTGGTACATGTTGTGCCCAGGTTGCAAGACCCCCAAGCAAGACCACCACAGAGCCAATATCTGATGCAAACACACAGAGGTTTTTTTTTATTTGTGGTCCCCCCCCACCTCCCCGAGCTGAGGACCGAACCCAGGGTCTTGCGCTTGCTAGGCAAGTGCTCTACCACTGAGCTAAATCCCCAACCCCCCCCCACAGAGGTTTTTAATAACAAAATACACAAGCTTGGTCCGCTGTCTAACATCCGACACAGCGGGTGGAGGAGAGCAGTCCTGGGTCCTGAGCACTCACTTTAAGGGGTTTATATAGGAAAGGTTTACATGCAGTTTGGGATTGGACGAGCGGGATAGGGGTGAGGCAGTTCTTTGAAGTTACTGGCTGAACTATAAGCATGAGGTTACTGATGGCTAACAGGATGCAGGGTATCTACAGAGACATAAATTTTTACTCCCTATGTCCTGCTTTTGTTGAACCCAGGATATATACATTCAGATTTATTGTTCTAGTCCTACTCTCCTCTGAGGTCAACTTCTGGTCAGTTGAGCCCATTACTCCCCACATCTTGTTTTGCCAAGTCCAGGATACATAGATTTATTGTCCCAGCCTTATAAGTTCAACTTCTGGTCACTTCTAAAACTGCTGGTCAGCAAACACCTTTGGAAGAGGGGAAGGAGAAGCGTCTCTCAAGATGGCTACTGATTTTTCCCTTTCAGTACACACAAGTGGAGAGAACTGACTGGCCAACTTTTCCTCTGACCTTCACACACATATCCCTCCTAGTAATAAACACATTTTTAAAAATAACAAATGAGGGGCTGGAGAGATGGCTCAGAGGTTAAGAGCACTGACTGCTCTTCCAGAGGTCCTGAGTTCAATTCCCAGCAACCACATGGTGGCTCACAACCATCTGTAATGAGATCTGGTGCCCTCTTCTGGTCATACATGCTGTATACAAAATAAATAAATAAATCTTTAAAAAAAATAACAAATGAGTTTATTAAGTGGAAACAAAATCTCTTAAGAAATGGTCATTTAAACTGGCACCATCTATCTCTGTCTGCTTGGGGCCATTACGAATCCTGTAGTCTGTTAAGAAGCATGCTGATCATTTTAATCCTTCATTATACACTCCTGTTGGGTGTCTCTGACCATGAAGGTAGCCAAAGTTTACCATTTTTCTTTTCCACTGTCAAGGCCAGATGAGGGTCTGGTCCTTGGAGATCCCCTGGGCTTAGGAGGAGCTCCTGTCTCCTTTAGCCTTATTTTTTTTAACCCTCTGTTCATCTGTTGAGAAAGAACACAGACTTTGGAAGCCATGAGAAAGTTCGGCGGTGTCTCTCCTGTGCAGAGTGGACACCAGGTAGAGTTGGCTTCACAGGAACTGAAAAACATGTCTTTTTCAATCTCCCAATTTCTCACATGAAGAAGCCACCAAAAAGAGTCTAAGTTACTTTTCCTGCTGATAACAAATAAGTGGTCATGTAGGACAGGAGGGCATTTTTTTCCATTTTATTCTTATATGTATGGGTCTGTGAACCATGTCCATGCAGTGTCTATGGGGGTCAGAAGAAGGAATCAGATCCCCTGAGAGCTGTTAACTGCTGAGCCATCTCTCCAGTTCTATAGAACTATTTTTTTTATTCTATGCAGAGTGGTGCAGGAGAGAGAAAACCTCATCCAATATTCATTCCTCTTGTTCTTTGTTTAGCAAATATCAGATGTCCCCAACAACAAGAAAATGTTCTTTATGTTTCAAAGCTTCTGCTATTTTCCAACCTCTGGATTAGAGAAATGAACCTTTAAAATTGCCCTGACAAGTCAAAGGTCAGTCTTGTTCACTAGCTGGATCTCCTGCATAGTTTGCAAAGGGGATTTAGCATTGTGCAACCTGAAGTGTTTACTCTGGTCTGGATGGTAATGCAGGGCACTGCTGCCAGTCTCGCAGCAGAACTGTTATCTGGTCTCTTTATTGTCCAGACACTGCTTGTTGGAAATAGGACTTATCAGGAGTTTCTGGCAGTTGATACCTTTGCTGACAGGAAGTGCATGGAACCCTGATGCACAGTACTGCCCCTGCATATCAAAAATATTTCCCATCTCACTCAGCTATCCAAAAATATAACCAAGGCTAGATTATCCCACTTTACCTGTGGACAAAAGACATTAGACAGAAAGTAATTTACTATTTACTACTCTGATAAAAACTAATTCACGTAAAATGACATTTATCTGAAGCATTTCTCAACAGTTAGTCTTTAACGGTTGTAAGAAACAGAATTAACTTAGACAGAATGGATCCTTTTACAATGTGCCTCCTGAATCCTGAGAAATACTTATTATTTTTTCCTGTATGTAACCCAATGGAGACTTAACATGGAAAATATCTCAGAAGTATAAATTAAATACACCAAAATAACCATCCTATTGCAAAGTAAGAATGAGCTTCTAAAGCAGTCCTCAAGAACAAGTGAGCAGCAGATGAGCAGACTCCACAGGCCCAAATGTGGTATCTGCAGCCAGTGACTGATCCAGGGCTCCCTTCCCTTCGCCTCCCCCTCAATACAGCTTTTACTAGAGTCAGGGGATTGATTCCGACCTCTGTGCATCTCTGAAGAAATCTCAGACTTCACAGTTTTCAAATGTTTCAGATTCCTTTTCTGGGAGCAAATCTGTGATTCTGGACTAACTCCAAGATAGTTTACCTCTCACACTCCTGAGTGTCAAACGAAGAGAGCAGAAAACACCTTGGCCCTTGCTAATATGAAAAGGAAGAGTAGTATGTCTCTGTTAAGACTAATGGTGTCATGATGGAATCACCATCCATATAGTCAACTAAAGAATGAGACCAGAATTCCAATAGCATAGCAAACAGCCCCAAGAACTGACAAATGAAACTACATGAAATTATAAAGTTTCTGTAAAGAAAAAGAAACAATAAACAGACAGAATGAGAGAAAAAAAAATATCCTGCTGCACCTCAAACAAGGGCTTAATTCTAGAACAAATAAAGGACTTCAGAAGTTAAAAACAAAAGAAACAAAGCTGCCCATCAATAAAGAAGCCAGTGATCTGAACAGTTTTCAAAAGAACTGCAAGTGAGCAAAAAACCATTAGGGGGCACTAAGTGGGGCCCCTGCCTAGCATTTATGAAGTCCTAGATCCAATTTCCTGTAGCCATGAAACAAAACAAAACAACCCTCCATGAAACA